>JAQGBJ010001019.1:0-27931 GCA_034698345.1 Sphaeridia pumilis | reverse complement strand
AGGCGATGCGCCAGATGAGCTTCAGAGGCTTGAGGTCCATTTCGAGACCGTATTGCGCTGCGTAAAGGAAGAAAAATATGGAGTCAGTTGCAATGGGGCTTGAGCGACCTTGATTGAATATTGATGCTTCAGAAAAGAAAGTACCTTTGAAGATCTTGATGAAAGCTGCCACTTGATTCAAAACCGCTGGATGCTCTCCGTGCTTTTGGAAGAAAAGCAGAAACCCGAGGTTGAAGAGGGTGTACGTGAAGCTCATGTAGCCGATTTGGACCTTTGATTCCATTGGAGCCATTCGGTCCTGGACAACGTGAAAGCAGTTGTAGACCAAGAAGGCCGTGTACAGGCAGACGATGATGGAATAGAGCACATGAGCACTGCGCCAGAACGAAGTTGGTTTGAAGACGAATCTCTGTGTTCGTCCTTCATATTTGTAAGCGTGGAAACCGAAGCGACGCCCAAAGTTGATGAAGGAGGTCAAGAGTTCAAGGGTTGACACGAGGTCTAGGGAATCGACTTGTGTATGAGTCATTGCTGATAATGGAACACTGTTGAGCTAAAAGATTGTCGATTACAATCGATTGGAAAGGCACAGCCTATGACTATTGGGAGACTAAAAGGAATCTATGAAGACTAGCGTTACCACTTTCAAAGTTGTTACTGACTCGGTACAGTACAAGACTACGTTAGGAGAAGTTATTAGACGATCATTTGTGTCATATGCGAAATTGCCGACAAAATCGATCAAAACATACGTGATCACCAATTACAGAAACTTGTCAATATCGTTTAAGTTTCTCGATTTTCCAACGTAGACATCGTTTTCCCGCTCTCGCAGTTTGAAATGCGAGGAGCTTTATTGCTGCTTGACAGGTTTGGTTACATAACATGGAATGTAAACATTACAGAAACCACAACAGCAGCAGCTCACATGGGTGGAACTCGTATTTACTTTTCCTGGTGATTTTATAATTTGTTTTGCTTTTCCTCGATTTAAAGGTGAGTAGATGTTTAAAGTTATGGAAGTGTCGCATTTCTTCTTCAAAATTCCAAAGGCTAACAGATTTGCGCTATTTTCAACACTTGTTTACGTTGCTTGAATCACCTGTACAAATTCCGTGGATCGTAACATGAGCTTGATTGCAGGTGTCTTCCTGGATACTATCAAATTGAGTGAGGTCTCTTCCAACTGGGCTTCCAGGGCAGCTTTGGATAATCAGAATGCCGACCTTCAATCTTGCCACGACCGCCGCGGTGTTATTTTCTGCTGCTTCAGTTCAAGCTCAGGTTCAACCTCAAATGTATCATCCGTTTGATTTCGGAGACTTTATGGCTCTGGTCATAATGACCATGTTGATCCTTGGGTCATTCTTTGCTTTCCTGGGGCATGTGGCAAGGCAACGCGCGCTGCAGAGTTACTGAAATCGCTATGTCGATAGTACATGTACTTGTAAAAAGAATGATGTGAATTATGATATGATAATGACAATGACAACGTCAAATTGTCTATGTTTCGAAGGGATTCTAATGACAGTACTGCAGATTGAACTCTAGGAACCTTAATCTTCAAACTGTTGTGGTTAGCTGTAGTCAGCTGATGTTTGACTGAAAACTGCAATACGGGATTGATTATCGTGCTAATTAATTGATTATCGTTCGTTCTAATTATATCGACTGTCTACTAGTTTGTCGGCTCCTATATATTTGATGTACAACGATATTGGAGGTGTTCTCAAAGTGCAATACTGATTACGTTTTCTGAAATGTTTGGAAATGGCCTGCGCGTCACTGCGACTGTGCCTAGTACGTGACCATCTTGTTATAGGTTAATTAATGTTATGATGTGCTGTCATTTTCCATTTTTGCCTTCATCTACTTCTCACTATCATTGAAATGGGAAGGTGCTGTATGGTGATGTGATGAATTAGCAAATTATTGTCATTAGATTTAAAGAATAAAATGTCTTGAAAACTCATGTAAACAAGTATCAATTATCTCGCAGCCTAGATGTACTTGGCGGAGGCGCGCGGTTTGAACCTTTAGTCCGGGGGAAAACATCCATGCATTGAAGGAAGGCAAATGTGACATAGGAATTGCTCATATTCTGAATTCAGTGCAACACCAAACGCTGTGAAGAGAAAGGACGCTGCTGTATATTCTAGATCACGATTGAAAGAAATTATTTTAAGTTAATGATTTTTTGTCTTTTGTCGTTCAATAGACGGTAGACGCTGAGGATAGGAAAGAGTGTAGAGCTCTTTAGTTTTTCAGGGATAAACGACTGATTTAAAATTTGCTTTGCAAAGTCGAAGGTTTGGTAGCAATCACCAGCCAAGTAATAACGCTAACGCTGGTAATATTAAAGAGTAATTTACTTAAAGTTCTTTGGCAACCGATACCTGCTTATCAAATGCACGCTGCAGCACAAGCCCGGGCCCTTAAGCAGTACTATGAGGTAATTCAACTTTAATTGAAGTTAGGAAAAGAATAGAGCATTCCGTATGAATCAGTGGGACATTACTTTATCTATTTGTTTTCTCAGAAAAATGAAGAGAGAATGCGACCGGGAAACAGCATAACGCCTGAGGCAGGCGCTGCGAGCCTTGAAGTGTGTTCTAATCCTTCTAGGAAGTTGAATTACACAATCATTAAATGTTCAAGTTTTTCATCTACTTATTACCCGGAGTAAGTAAAAAATCTCAAAACGTGTAGTCTAGGTTTCAAATAGGATAGCAAATATGTAAACTGGGAAATGCTGTACTTGTACTTTGCAGGAACATTCTTGAAGACAAACCAAAGGAGCAATCGTCAAGATGGTCTTCGGAAACCAATACACCTCCACAGGTACACAATGATGATTTGAATGGTGTTATTTCGTGTTTATGTTGGTGAGGCTTGCGATTTAGTGGTGATACTGAATTGTTTTTTTTTATTTCGATAGTTTTTAATACTGAAGCTGCAACGGGTGGCTATCGTTCAAAACATCAAGTTCGGCAAATTCGAGAAGACGCATGTTTGCAACTTGAGAAAGTTCAAAGTTTACGGAGGACTTTCGGAGAATACCATGGTTGAGCTCTTAGAAAGGTAAGAAAATGGTCTGTGGAATATTAACTGTAGATTGAAGCTCACGGTCATAGTCATTGCCCTCTTTTCGATTGACAGTGGACTGAAGAACGATGTGAATCCTGAAACATTTGCCCTGAAACATGAAATAAATGGGATTGACTTTCCGTGCAAGTACATCAAAATCGTACCAATCCAGTCCTGGGGCCCATCTTTCAACTTTAGCATTTGGTATGTGGAACTTACGGGAATCGATAATCATGAAGTTGTGAAGCCTTGTATGGCCAAGTTTAACAAGGTAAGTTTATCCTTTATGCATCATGAGCTGCAAATTGATCATGAAATGGCTCACTATTTTGATGCTGTTGATGTAGTACCGTGAACGAGAAGCCATTCGACTTTGTCTGAAGCATCTAAGAGACCATAACCATCTTGAAGCTTTTGAGTCGCTTCAAAAGAAGACGAAAATTCAGTTGGAACACCCATTGATAACGAATCTGCATAGAGTGCTTGTAGAAAATGGAGACTATGAAGGAGCAGAAAAGTTTCTGCAAGAGGCTGCAGATCAGGACATGTTTCATGATTTTATTGCTCAGCAAGACTACAAGGCGTGCTGGGTCTCCATTTATTCTGACCTTTTCCATTCTCATGATGTCTCTGTTCGACCTGGAATGCGTGGAGGACATCAAATGTGCATTGACCCAATAACTGAGACTGTTTACATTCATGGAGGCTGGGATGGTATAGAGGACCTGGCCGATTTCTGGTCGTATCATGTCCCAAGCGACACATGGACATGTTTGAGCTCCAATACGGAACAAGAAGTAAGTACTTATCATTTAAACACATAGTTAAAAGGAAAACCTGCATTCAGTTTCATTTCTCATTTCCAGGGTGGACCTTCGAGGAGATCATGCCACAAAATGGTGTTGGATCCGGAAAATAGGCATATTTTTACTCTTGGGCGTTATCTCGACAGCAGCACTCCCAACCGTTGTACTATGAAGGTATGTATAGTTGATGTACCTACTAAGGCTCCATTAAAAAATTTGATCGTCATTGTATAAATTTCCAGAGTGATTTCTACATGTACGATATTGAATCAGGAAAATGGACTTTGATCACTGATGATACAGCAGCTATGGGTGGTCCTCAGCTGTTGTTTGATCACCAGATTTGTATGGATGTTAACAAAAGAACTATTTACGTTTTCGGTGGACGAATCCTTTCTCGTCCTCCTGGGTAAGCGATTGTCTTATTCTTGTAATGGGTGGTACAGGGAGAAACTAATATGTTGAATTTTTAGACGTGGAATTGAGACGCTCAATGCAGATCTACTGCCAACGGTTTTCGGTCCTGTTGGGGGCAATGGCACTCCTGGGGAACAACAACGCCCTATTGATGCAAGTTTGAGGAGGAGGAATGTCGATCCTACGGTAAATCTTAGCGGGCCACCAAATCCAAGAGAGGAAAATTTTGATGATGACCCTGGCGAGCTATTGGATGTCTTAGCAAGACGGCATCCATTACCAGCTTCTAACCCTCCGGAAGAACAAAGTTCCTCGTCTCCGTCTTCCGCAAGTTCGGAGCTGACGTATTCAGGGCTGTATTCGTATCATATACCAACAAACACGTGGTCACTCCTCCGTTGTGATATTGCGACACCGAAACCTAACAAGCTAACGGTGCGATCCCGTGTTGGCCATTCTATGCTTTTTCACCCCGTAAGAGTCGAATACTGTAATACCGGAAGCCAGCAATCCCGGTTGATTTGTACACCAGTGTAACTCAGCTTTGATGATGTATAGGGTCTTCGAAAGCTCTACATTTTTGCTGGACAACGAGCCAAGGAGTACCTGAATGATTTCTTCTCATACGATGTCGATGCTGATGAGATCGAGATAATATCCGATGGGTCCAGGCGCTTTGGGCAGGGGTCTCCAACGGCTGGATTCACTCAAAGGGCAACCATTGATCCAGATTTAAACGAAATCTATGTGTTTTCCGTAAGTTTATAGTGTGATTTGAATTCGTAAGAAAGTTAATACAAAAGCCTAATATATATTGTCTCACAGGGCTTGAGCAAAGACAAAGAAAAGCGGGATGAAAATGTGCAGAATTCTTTCTGGGTATTTGACATCTTGAGGAAGCAGTGGTCATGCGTGTATAAAAACGAAGCTGCTTCAAGCGAGCAGAATTGGAGCGACATTCACAGCTCTGAGCCTTGTCCACGGTTTGCCCATCAGCTGGTATATGACAGTTTGAACAAAGTAAGTTGCTTTTCAAAAAAATTACTGCTTTTGTATGTTTATCACATTAACTTCTATGATTCTTTACAGCTTCATTACCTCTTTGGAGGCAATCCTGGTAGATCAAAGGAGCCGAAACTCCGCTTGAATGATTTGTGGCAATTAAGGCTAGTCCGACCGAGCAAATCAGATTTACTGCGAGAATGCAAGCTTATGCTTCGGAAACAACGCTTCGAGGAATTGGCTATCTCAGACTCGATTCAGGCACTTCAGTACCTACAGACTTGCCTTTCGGAACTTATCAACCACAAAGATCCGCAACAAACTAAAGAAGTTAGCTCAACATTCATTAAATCTTGTGAGCCTAGAGCTCCACGAGTAAATGACTAATTTTTGATTTTCGTTTCAGTTCCAAGCTCTCACTCTTCTACTCTTCAGTTCACAAGATGTTTCCAGTAACGATGGTTCTTCGGAAGATTCGCAAGACGTCGATGATATTTTAGCTGAAGATGAAGATGAGTTAGCTTTGAAAAGAAGCCAACTTTTTGATAAACTGATACGATATTTCCCTGTGGGCATGACTCAACCAGACCTTAACCTCGTGGATTTGTTGCCGTTGTGTTGATCTTGAATCGCACTTCACCTCTTGCCCCAAATCCGTACCTCATTCTCTCTATGCACGTACATATACACAATAGAATACATAGCTCATGCACTTGATATCCTGATAAGAAAGCTTTTGAAAAATGTAGTTTTTGTAGTTGTATCGATTTAGAAGTGTTCATTTTTTAGTTCGGAAACTCCTTTTGTGATCTAAAAGTTTAGGCCAAGTCACTCTTATGCGTTCACTGCTCATGGAAATTTACTATCAGGAAATAAATACGCGTTTTCGCATCACAGATATCCAGCACAGTTTTACTTTTAAACACAAGTTGTAGACTTCTAAAACTCTTTTAGTCTCATAACTTCTATAACAAACAGTCTCGGCAGTGAGGGAGCTTGTCTTGGTCCACAAAACAATTTTTGTAACACTAAAGTTCATAATCTAAATCATAAAGACTACTTCAAATCAATGTAATCTGAATCAAGTTCTTCTCCTGGGCTTGGGTATGGAGTTGGGTCATCTGTATCGATTTCGGCTATTGACTGATCCGTGTCAAAAACTGCTGGAGGAGGTATTATAGGAACTTCAACGACGGTACTGCATTCACTCGTGTCAGTTGTTGTTCCGGAAGCAGTAAGATTCTCGAAGTCAGGATTCAGTACTAACGAAGCAATTGAGTAGAACTGCAAACATAGAAGATTCAACATCAAACTGGTGACAGAACTTTTTTCTTCGACTGCAGAAGCAATATTGTACTGCACCTCATCATAAGGAAGGTCTAGGAACAGTTCCTGAATGAATCGGCGTAGTGCAAACCGAACGTTATGGTGGCTCAAAAGAGTGCATAACTCTGAATACAAACAGACGTCATGGAAAGCCTTGGGAAACTTTTGCTTCAACCTGCAGAGTAAACAAGAAAACACTGATTATAACTAGCAATTCCATCAACATTATTGTTCGATTCTGATCTCCTACCTGATCAATCCTTGCTCATTACTCTTAGCACCAACACAGCTGATCATACTTGTGACCAACCGAATAATCTCTTTTCGAAGCAAGTTTTTACCATGAAGGCTGTCTACAACAACTTTAGCGTTGCCACCTTCGATGCTGCTGTTGCTCAAGAAAGATCCAACGGACATCAGAGAGTTCTTGTTCGCATCCCCATTTTCGAGAACCAACAATGAATCCATACTATGCTTTACAGTATCGCCTAAAAATCCGAGCACATTTCGTTTTTAAAAGATTTGATGTTCGTACTCATAACATAAAGATATCAAATACCTTTTGGACAAGGAACTATTTTTCCTAGACGAACTTGTATGCATCCCATGCAGCTTCCTTGAGGGTGGAACTCGAAGACTTCCTCGCTGCCCATCTTTAACTGCAAACTAGACTGAAGATCTGCAAAGGAACACATTTTAGTGTATGTTTCAAGAGTAGAAAGCGACTACTCATGTTTGAAGTATTTAACAACCTGGATCACTTGTATTAGACGGTGATGCTGATGGTAGCCGTTGAGCAGGAGTACTTGAAAGAAAAATCATATTGAAATCTTTGGGAAGACACAAACCCATGTAACAAGGTCCCCGGGTTTCTGCTTCAGGCCGAGTTCTGAATGAAGGTGTAGAGATTGATGTCATGGATGAATGGAGCGGTCTCAGCTTTGACTCCGAAAATAAGTCTTTCGGAGTTAGCATAAAATGTCTATCCAAACTTGTTGCTTTTTCTCGAATAGGATGACGACGGCTTCCACCATAAGCTGGAAAAATATCCGATTCACAGGATGATGGTACTTGAATTACAGGCTTGCGGATGATGCTACGGTAGAACAGGTTGTTCGGAGACCCCAGACGTATTCCTGGGTCCGTTAGAGCATGAGTTGTTTCTAGATAAAAATGATACCCTCATTAAGTTTACACTTATTTTTATAAGCTAATTGATGCGCCTGTTATAATATAGCCAAGTACCTCTGCTGGGCGGACTCAAGTTGGACAACGAAGGCTGGTTCGACATAATGGTAGCCAGCGACGGCGAGCTAGGAATAGGGCTTAGCGGCTGCATTATGTTCTCCACGTTGGTAGACGATTGGGCTTTAGAAGCAGGTGAAACTTCGGGTGGACTACTCTGAAAGGAACTGGAGACGTTTTCAGATAGACTTCTAGCCCATCGTCTACCGTTTGAAGTTGAAATAGTAGGAAAGTTGCCTGACCCATTGGATCCTGTCGAGTTATCTCTTGATCTAGACCCTTTTAAACTACCTCCACGGTGGTTGAAAAGCCATTTTAGAGTACTGGTGGCTCCGGGTCGCAGACTTGACGACATGAATTCAGGAACTTTGGGACTTAGACCTGAGGTGTCTTGAGATTCACTATGACTTCGCTGATGTGGCCCCCCATGCGAAGAAGTGTCAAAGTCGTCGTCTTCAATCTGATCCTCTAATTCGTCTACCTGGTACTCACTGGCATCATCGTCATCCATCAGGTTAGTACTTCCAGCTTCCAGATTCAATGAAGTTCTTTCTAGGAGATCAATCTCGGAATCTAGGTCTGTAACCCTTGTTTTGCGCTTCTCATGTGCATCTATCTTGGATCCCCAGACGGGTGCAAACTCGTGGTGGTTTCTGGGCATTGCATGCCAATCAAACTTATGAAGCAGATCAGCTCCTGGCTCAGTACTGGATATAAGACATAAGCAGTAAAATGCAGTATGTCTCACTGACAAGATTGGACACCAGGCCGCCAAATGAACCATAGACTCCAAGACACCATGGTCTTCTATTATCGGCAATGCTTCGACAGAACTCGCAAAGTGCCCCAATGCCCACATGCTAGCTTTCAGTTCACGGGTTTCTTCAGCGTTGTCGCATTTGCGGCGGTTTACAATCTGAAAATGCCCAGCAGTCAGAAGTTAGAACCAAAACAGATTAGAGTTTCATCACATCATTTCTCGTGCTCACGTCTAGTAGCAGGTAGATGTCACCTTGCTCCAGCAACAAATCCAACCCGTGCTTGTGTTGCGCAAGTTGTCCATATAAATGTGGAGGAACGTAAATATCAACAAACTTCGATTGCTCAGTATTGGCACTGGGGCGTTTAGGATATTTACCATCATCACCGCGCCTTAACGTTGATACGGAATCGCGAACAAGTACTTCGACTAGTTCAACGTAACTGAAGTCAATAAAATCATATGTTAACTGCATCTTAGTACATCAAACATCAGATAACTAAAACCCAAAGTGTATACCGTTTGTTGAAGGTCTTCTTCCACTTCTCAATTTCTTGCTTCAAGAAATTCGCTTCAAGCAAATACTTGTATCCAGAAGGTAGGGATACGAAACATATCAGCACAAGTAGTCCTCGGTCACCCAAGTGCGTCAAAGATGGTCGCAGAGATATCAATGACTCCAAGTACATCTAGAACAGAAGCGAATGATTAGTAAGCACATTCAATAAAAAAAATCGATTTTATAAAATCATGAACTCACTTTGTCATGGATGGCTTCTTCGAGTATGTCCAATGCAGTCAACTGAATAGTTCTTTGAATCACATTCAGCTGATTCACTAGAAGCTCCATTCCCCATTTGCTGAATCCTGGCAACTTTGCCCTGACAAGGACACGAAGGAACTGGGTAGCGTAAAGCCTAGTGGCTTCGTTGCCACAGATTAAAGCTGCCGTCAGAATCCGTCTACAATAAAACCATTGCTTTCAATCTTGACCAAGCATTGTGCGTATTCCAGAAAAAATGCACCCTCAAAACATACCTGCACACGTCGTCGCCGTAGAACAAGCTAGAAATTATCAGTTTGGCGTAACATTCATGCTGCATTTCTCTCACTATTGTTAATAGCAGTTTTAACATTTCGTGGCCCTCCAAAGCTTTGCTTCCTTTTCTTGTCTGAGTGAGCTTTCCCAAAAATAGAAAGTAGAACTGTGATGCCGTCGTCTCCAATTTGTTCGGACTGAAGAAACAGACGAAGGGGTTTTGTGTATTTACAAGCAATTCTTTCAAGTGTATAACAATGTCAGCAAGTAGCTCATCCAGGTAAGTACTTGCAACGAAGTTCTGAAAACAATTAAGTAATCAAGCTCATAACATCCAATGCGGTAATAAACTAACATGTGCAAGCACTAACCTCTGTTCCTTCACTCAAAAACTGAATAAAATCACATCCAACTCTGGCGTACTTCAAAGTTTTGATATTAGTCAGTTCCATTCTTGCGAAGACATTGTTGGTAGGCTTGTAAAAGTCAGTCAACCTTCTCAAGAAAGTCTTCCAGGATGAATCATCAACTTTCTTCAGTGACTCTGGTGACCACTGAAACAAGAGAGTTAATTAAGAAATATTCAGAATGGAAAGAAAATAAGCCAAGATTACCCGTAAAAGCGCGCTGATAAGTTCCCATTGCCATGAAATAGGATCCTTCGATAACACGACTCCAGCTTCTTTCAGTAGCTTACTTGGGCTCGAATCTATGTCTTGCTTAAGAATCTGCAATCATTCACAGGATACTGTTATCGCTGGGGCTATGGAATTGTTTAAATGTAAAGCTGTTTCTTTTACCCTTGTTAGCTGAACTTGGCCAAGCCTATCAACGAATCGGTCACGTTGCTTGGCAGTATATCCGGCATATTGTAGCTGTGTGTCCAGGAACATGGAACTAGGTTTGGGCACTCTTGACTTTATATGGTGGATAGTCTTCAAGATTGTTATAGCCTCTAACGCTCGATGCTGCTTCAACTGGATGGATACTGAGGACTGGAATGCTGATGATGCAGAGGAAGCTGCGATACCACTGGCGCTCACAGCAGACGCGTCATTCATGGCATGCTGGATTAAAGTTGGTATGCACTGACTAGGGTCGAAACACTCGACTGGTAAATACCGATCGACTAGGGTTAAAAGTTCGCCAAGCAATACGGAGGCTCGAACACTGATGAAAGTATCACTTGTCACAATCACTTCTACCAAAGCGTCCAAGAGACCTCTCTTTGCGAAGCAGTAAACCAACAGTGCTTTATGGTTGGCAGTAATGTTGGGAGTGGTAATAGCCAAATGAGGTAGTACTAGAGATGCTTCTTCCACGACGAACCCATGCTGAAGTTTCCAATTCTCCTGAGGGTAATAGGTGTCAACGGCACATAACGCGACGCTGACTTCATCAGTCCAAGTGGGGAATTTCAATCCGAAAATTTCACAAAGTAAGTTCAAAATTGTTTGCTAGAAGATTCAGAAGCCAGACTTAGTATATTGTTGTTATCGTTTCGAAGTGAAAGTGACATTCTAAATGTATCTTACCCGAATCTGTAACTGTTCAATGTAAAGAGCATCTATCAGCGCCTGCAACCCTGAGTTTTCGTTTTGGCAGAAGTGAGCTATGCCGCTCCAGCTACGCAAAGTAGTTCCAATGGCAGTTTTGGCACATTTATGTCCTATTTCTTGCTCATCGCTGAAATAAAAAGCCGTTAATTTTTAGTAGCTATACAAAGGCTATCCCATCTTAACACTATTCAAGAATTCATACTTGTCTTTATCTGGATGATCACGGATTCCGAGCTTGAAATGCGGGTCAGTCAAAGGCGCCACAAGAGCATGAAGATTCAGTCCAGCTGTATTTCTTGTTTCAGGAACATTCAATAGATGCAAAAGACTTCCCAGCATTGACTCTAAAACCATTGGGGTGGTACAGCCTAGAATATTGTGTAGCAGCACTCGAACTCCACCGTTCTCGACGAAGTGAGCTGGATTTAGTATAGCTGAAAACAATATATTTCTAGTTAATACTCCACAGTCTCGTGTGACGAATATACTCACAAGAAATGTAATTACCTAGCTGACACAATATTGACAGGCTGCCTTTATGAAGACTGTCGGTTTCTGTTAAGCCATCAAACCCAATAGCTACCAAAGCCCTTGTAATAGCATTGGGAAACTTTCCAGCTCCATTCGGAATCGCCAACAACCTTTGACAGAATCTGGCAGCTTGTAGCCTCTCGCCTTTGTTGTTGAGAATTACATCCAATGACCGCACGACCAGGTACGGGATACCGGACAAACTCATGGCTACAACATCCTCCTCGGTATTGATCAAGTAACGAAGCGCTCGTAATGCAGCCATCCGTACCACTATTGCCTCATTGATAAGGCATGTTCGCAGACTAGAATATAGGATTCATTAGCACATCTTCGGTGATCCAAACATATACTTTGTAAATGCAGGTCCTTGGGTATCTTACCAAAGGCATATTTCTTCGATACTGTAGCCGTACAGTGTACTTGCAAATCCATTCTTGGTTTGGATATACTGCAATAACTTGACTAATGCATTCAAGTACGACAGACGTCGGCCTTTGGTCAATCCTTCTCTCAAGGAGATGTTACGGAGGACTTCACCGACCAAGATCTTTGAATCTAATATAGAATACGCATTTTCATCATGAACTGAGAACCGATATCAGATCTAATGCCATTTTCTTCAAAGCAGAAATATCATACCAAGGCTGTAGTCCAGGTGAATATCTTCCTGGAGGTCTTTTCTGTGCCCTATAACAAATAGTTTAGACAGTTTTTCTTTTCAAAGCACTCATTAAAAGAAACCCACGGCCATTAGTACCTTGACGAAATCTTAGCCCTGTTCCTGGTCTTGCATCTCCACTTCGGTGGCTTCCAGCGGAAGCCACTTTATGATAAAACATGGTTTTAAATTCTTGCTTGTTGCACTGAGTAGTAGTCAATTATCCTTCTTCTTTGACCTGAAAGACAAACCGAACTTTATAAAACCTTATTTTACGATACATTCCGCAATAGCCAGAAACTCCATCGTACATTTATCTCCCTGATAACCTTTGACATTTCAACTTCTAATTTGCATAGCTTTTGTCAATGAATCTTAAATTCAGAAATCTACAGTACTCTACGTGATTGGCAACAACACACGCAAACCACTGCTATGTTTATGAAAGTCGGAACACAAAACTAGATTAAAAATTCTTAATTTTGTCATTACCTTGAAACAATCTTGAAAATCATTCTCCAGTTCAACTGCCACCGAAGTGCGCATTAATATGCTAAACTAATCACGTTCACGCCATGATTTGAAGTACATTTATCACAACAATAACAAAACGTCAACGAGTGCAGCTGACTTCGCTGGAATCAATAACAATTTGCAACACCAATCACTTCAATTTAATTGCATTCTCACGAAGACACAATTAATGTGCTTATTATTCGCAGCATGCGAAATACGTACACGAACGAACGGATCTAAACCGACTAATGTTGTTGTTTACATCTTCCACACAGGCCATGCAAAGCTCATCCGGCCCGTCCATTCATTCATTTGCTGCATCTCCTATAAGCTTTCCAGATATCCTTGGATCTTCAAAAACTTGTGCGCGAGTTTGGCTCCAAAAATGATCTCTTCGACTTCAAAGGCTTTTACCAAAACAATTTCAAGTTTTGTTGTACGACACATGAGATGTTTATTGTTTGCTTTAACTCAAAAAATTCTGGCAAACTTTAAGTTTCTTTCCATAAATACATTCAAAATACGGAACTTCATTCTATGTATAAAATTAACTTCTTGAGATGACATTTTGGCATTAAAACGTTCCATCTCATCCGTTGAGCTCCAAGGAACGTACCTGTTAAGACTTGAAACGAAGGGCATCAGTAGGTAGGAAGGTAGGATTCATTACAGAGATCTCATTCAAAATTCATGATCTTTTGAAGTAAACGAATCTGTAACACACACCTACAACATTGCGTCGTTGCTCATCTTGATCCTTGATGGGAAGATGAGAAAGATCCGCATCCTCTCACACGATCGTCAAAGTTCTCTATGCATTATATGTATGAAATAAGCCGAAAATTGTGGTGATATAGCTCAGTCTATGTGTATACCAAACAAAGTTTCCCGTTATGCATGTAAAGGATAAAATGATCAAGTCGGATTTCAAAGATTCACAAGCCTTTTGGACGGTGTCCGCAATATCAAAGAGTATCGTCGACACCAAACTTTTTGCAAGTTTTTATATACGAGAGATTCCGCTTCCTTTTGTCGTAATTCGCAGAGTTGTTGCCATTTTGCCATTTGACAGTTGTTTGTTGCAAGGATGTTGGCATCCGCCCGCATCTTGTTTTTGTTACACTGTTAAAAATTCGCACTGTTGCGAATAGGTCCATGTTAGTACGTACAGCGTCTCGTCGTCGTCTCTGTGTTACTTTTACCATAAATAATTGATAATGGCATAGTTGCATCCCCCTGTATGTATTCAAAGCTGTTGAAAATCTGAAAGCGGTGAGGTGCATGAAAATTGTGTCAATCTCCACACTTGTGAACTCGGTCCGAATTTTGTCGTGAAATGGGTCATTGTTGCAAGTGCAGTCGGTTTGGTAACAGCAACATGCGAGGTTGAGATGGTGCCGGAAGGCTGTTTCAATAAATTTTTGCCTTAATTGGTTGGTGCTAGAATAAATTTTTAATACATACATAAGGTGAGTTGCACAGAGTTTACTAACAAACAGTGATTGCTCATGATAATCGGACATTAATTTGTTTTGTTGGTGTTTCAGCAATCATGGACGAAGCGGCGCTCAAGGAAGAAATCGCCCGACTAACCCGGGAGCTCGACCAAACGCAATCGGAAAAGGTCCAGGCGGCAAAGTACGGTATGGGACTCCTGGAAGAGAATTCAAAACTGACTCAACGGTGTTCTGAGCTTGAAGAACTTTACGAAGTTTGGAAGAATGACCTCGAAATGACCAAGGATGCGCTGGGGAAGGTGTATGAAACGCATAAGATTACTGAGATTTCTGGGATTCAACATGAGGAGAATTTGTTGTCGGAGTCAGCTGCCCTGCAGAACTCGTTGAACTCGCAGATTTTGGATTTGGAAGGGGAAATGCGACTGAATAAGCAGGAATTGGGTGAGTTTGAAGTACATAGATGTAATATGATTTCAAAATTTCAGTTTTGAAAAAAATCAATCGGATGGTGATGTACAATGTTTGCTTGCAGAGCGACTTCGGGCGGAAAAGTCACGACTGATCGGAGATGCAGCAGAACTCCAGAAAGAAGCAGAAACGCTCCATACAGAAAAATTGCAATTGAAGAAAGAGTTGAAAGAGTTCAAGTTCCGGGAAACTAGGCTGATCAAAGACTGTTCAGAATTGGAGGAAGAAAATACTTCGTTACAGAAACAAGTGTCAGTGCTAAAGTCGGGTCAGGTTGAATTTGAAGGTGCAAAGCATGAAATTAGGCGGCTGATGGAGTCAACGATTGAGCTGCAGCAGCAGGTGGAAGAACTGGGGACGCTAAAGAAGATGGCTGAACGGCAGATGGAAGAAGCTTTTGAAGCTCTGCAAAATGAGAGAGAAAACCGATACGCACTAAAGAAAGAACTGGATGCTAAAATTAATTCCGAGTCGATGATGAATTTGTCGAATTTAGCTTTGAGTCTGAGAGGTATGTCGAGATTCATTTAGTGCTGCTAAGGTCAGTAGGGTTGATTTGATACTACTGTTCGTTTCTTACTACAGGAGGAATGCACGATGGTAGCACTAGTGACAATGACGAAGACGCTGCAAAAGTGGCCAGAGCTGATGCAGAAAACGAGGAAAAGCCCATGGACTTGTTCAGCGAAATCCATCTGAACAAGGTGAAGAAGCTGGAGAAAACAGTGGAAACTGTCGAGGCGGAGAGGAATGCTTTGACGAAGAGTCTTAAGGAGATCCAGGACCAAGTCGAGAAGGGCAAGGGTCAGGTTACTTCACTACAAGCTGCAGTATCTAAGATTACTTCACATATCGATGCTTTACATGCTGTTAAAGCTAGCACTAGTCACAAGTTGGGTGGAATTGAGGTTGATTCAAAGGTAAGGAACACAGTGCACGTGACTTCGAAAAAATTATGAATTGGTATGAACTGGCGAATTGATATTTGCAGCCAATCGTATATCAAGGATGGTTTGACGTCTCAGCCAAGGAACTGGATGACTTAAAAGCATCTTTGGCTGCTATTGAGACGGCTGGTACAACTATAATATCTGACGTTACTGCGTCGCTCAAGGGCGAAATGACCAAGCTAAAAGAGAAATTGATAACGTGTGAGACCAAGTTAGCTGAAATGGACATCGAAATGAAGTTGATGGATGACTCCGCCGTGGAAGCGCATAAAACAATTGATAGCACTCAAGCGGATCTGAACTCGATATCCGAAGAGCTGGCTGCGTTGTATTACCAGGTGTGTCAGGTGCAGGGTGTCACTCCTCAACGGGTCATGTTGGATCATATGAATAACAAAGGTATGAAGCAGTTTAAATACTAGCCATGCCATAAGTAAGCTGAAAATTAAAAAAATCCCCTTGCTTTACAGGCAAAGATGCGAAATCACCTGCCAAATCCGCCGTGTTCAACCAGAACAGTCATGTTCAAGGGCTGCTGGCCAGACTGAAACCTAAAGCGTCTTCCACTGGCGGAACTTGGGAAGGTGAAATGACGTTTGCCAGACAAATTGAAACTCTTGCCGATCAGGTGAAGATCCTCAGAGACAATGTCATGGGTGCTGTTGCGCTTGCGGGTACGTTCAACATTTTATGCAGGATTTTTCACCTTCTTACGGGCTTTTGAATGATTCTGCATTACGTAGGCACCGCATCGGACCGTGAACCGGAAAGCCTTGGTGCTCAAACTCTTGAAGATCTGCAAAACCAGATCGTTGAATTCCGTTCAATGGTTGAGGCGAAGACAGAACAAAATGCCACTTTGCGTAGTATTCTCAAAGCCAACAAGCTTGCTGCTGAGAAAGCTCTGGCGAATCTCAAGGCCAAGTATGAAACCGAGAAGACGATGGTGTCAGAGACGATGCTGAAGCTCCGTCATGAATTGAGGTTACTCAAGGAAGACGCTGCAACATTTTCTAGTACGTTTCGACGATTATTTCTCTATTACTGTAATAAATGAGTTTGAATTATTATTTCCTTGTTTCAGGTCTGCGTGCAATGTTTGCTGCCCGTTGTGAGGAGTATGCTACCCAGGTGGACGAATTGCAAAGGCAGTTGAATGCCGCAGAAGAGGAGAAGAGAACTTTAA
Organism: Sphaeridia pumilis; assembly: GCA_034698345.1. Classification (NCBI taxonomy): domain Eukaryota; kingdom Metazoa; phylum Arthropoda; class Collembola; order Symphypleona; family Sminthurididae; genus Sphaeridia; species Sphaeridia pumilis. Next base: position 10,918 of record JAQGBJ010001019.1, on the reverse strand, counting down.
ATCAACTTCTTAAACTGGCAGTTCATCAAAAGCTAGAGCTTAATCAAAGGTTGGAAGCTATAGAGCTCGACCGAGAAATCAAGATTCATTCGCGGAGACATCCTGCTTCTAGAGTTGGGACCGGTCCTGCTAACGGCCCCAGAACAGGAGGGTTTGGAAGTCCTCGTCATCATCCTAGTAGGTAGAGCGAAGATGCAATAGCTGTAGGCTGTAGGGTATGTAGCAGTTTTGTTTGATGTTTACGCTAATGAGGGGGGGGGGTGTTTGGTTTGTGAAAAGGTTTGTTACGTTTTCAGGTTTTTTATAATTTTTCATAGAAAGGCTAATAATTTATGCTCCTAATTTTACACAGCCAAGTTTGATTTCTCGTTGTAGATTAAGTTCAGACATTAGAAACCAAGGACTATGAACACATAAAATAACTGATGGAAGTTAAGTTAGGACTACTAGGACGCTACACTACACCGTAGGTTGTGATAAAAACATGTGACGTTAGTGCTCGGGGTACAGTAAGAATATCGTTGGTTGCCACTTTACCGTCCACTTAACTATCGAATAGAGTTTGAAACCATAAGCTAGTTCCACTAACCACATGCACGCTACGTTGACGCTTTTACCTTATAGATTCGACGGACTAGGCACGGTCAAAAACGAATTCATCCGATTGGAACTATCTACATAGACATCACATCACCGAATGTGTATGTACTGTTTGTTATAACTGCTTTTTATTCGTAAAAATGCAATAAATGAGCTACAACGGAAACGCCATTTGCTGGCTACATGATTTAAATTCTCTCTCTAACTATATAAATACCTTATTAAGACTAGTTAACAACCTAGAGTCACCGGTTCCCATGAGCTCCCCAGGGGATCTGAATATTGGGCATTTCTTTTGACTCAAAAAAGGTATACGATAAGGTGATTTCTTTGACGTTTTCCATCTTAGGATCTTCCGCAAATTCCGGATCGATGTAAAAGAATACTGGGAGCTCCACAATTTCACCTGGATTCAACCTCTGCTCTTCAAAACAAAAACATTGTATCTTGTTAAAATAAGCACCAGCTTCAAAGGGCAGAACGTTGTACGTGGAGACTCCGTCAATAGGTTTATCTGTCCTGTTTTCAGCTCGGTAGAACGCTAACGCAGTTTCTCCTGGTTTCACCTGAACATTTTGACAGAATACATGGTCAGATTGAGGATTTCGGCTTCAAGAGTTGATAGATTTCTTTCTTTGGAATAGTACAGCCAAACTTACTACTATTTCTAACTGTTCCGGTCTGAAGTTCCACTGGAACGCTGAAGATCTGTCAGCGTTGAACTTGATCGTTATATCTCGATGTTGCTTCTTCATCTTGGATAGGTCAGGGGCTTCTGCTGCTGCATTGATTGTTCCGCCATAGCTGAATGACTGAAAAATTAAAAAAAATTACTTGGAGCGCTTCGAAAACACGTAGACTGTTTTGACTTACTTGGCAGAAGATTCTGTACATGGGAACAGCACAGTACGAAAGACCTATGACAAGGACTCCAACAGCACCCAAATAGTATAAAGTTGTCCTTCTTGAAGCAGGGTCACTAGTGGATATTCGTTGAGGTTTGGACATGAGTCTGTACGACAGACTAAAAGGTCGGGTCAGTTGTACGCTGCAGTGGCATATCCGAGTCGAAAGAGTGTGTGGCTGACCAGTAAAAGACTTGAAGGCTTGCCGCGCTAGTAAGAACGGACTGATTCCAACCATGTTGACCGAACGGATTTCCGAAGACTTTATGCCACCGTAGATCTAGGACCTTGAAATCAAGTTACACTACGCTCTGCGAGTGCCTGAGACATTATGACGGCCTTCTGAAAAACCATTTTTGAAACGTAGAAACATAAACAAAATTTCAACAAAAATTCCCTCTATAAGTCGCTTTGATATCTAAAGACTCTGAGTATGTGAGGGAAGATATGGTAAGACTTGCAGGTGTCTGTATCTTCCCTGACGTCACTTTTGGACGCCGCAAGATACTTTTTGACCAAGGATATCTTACGGTAAGATACGCGATCGAGGTCAATTTAAACAAAAAGATAAATATAATAAATCTCCCAAGATACGAACCTTGCTAAAAATCGACCTACGGGTCATAACATGGGTTTGGGGTTTGTACATGTGCAAAGTTTAGGAGTTGATGAAACAGATGCCTTTTGAACCGTGTGGTTTGCCGCTATACTCAAGGAGATCTGAAAGCGTGCATAATATGACTGAAACATAGCGTCGTGAGCCGCGCTGAATTCAAATATTTCCCAAACTCCCGGCACATGGAACATTGGTGAAATGTAATTAATTGTTTGTATACGATTGTTGTTTATTTCGAAGATACCTTTCATTTAGTGATTGGGCTATGTGATACATGTTTTAGCGCAGTTTCGTAACCATCCATAAACAAGCAAGTATTGGACGGGGAAGATTTGGTTTTGTTCAATTGAGGGATGTTGTGCTTGTGAACACTGAATTAGAAGATTGCAATCATTTCGGATTTTTGAAACGTGAAAACTCATAACATGACGACACCAAAAATCAGAAGTAAGGACTGTCCTGTAAATGAAGTCTTTAGGCAGGTAGTTTAAGCTGTAACTATTGATTGTCTTCCATAGCACCCAGGGGCCGTTTGTCGCATTTGCAAGCGGCAGCAGGAGCAGATGCCTGGACATCGAAAGAAAGGATATTGTTGATTGAGACAGTGATGCAGCTTGGCACTGATGATTGGTAACTTGATAATTTTATGAACATTTGATTGGGTTGAAGATGAATTGGATGTAAATGTGCAAAATTTTTCCAGGGGTGGTATAAGCAAAGCCATGCATGAATATACAAAACCAAATCGAACAAAGGAATGGTGTTCTTCGCACAATTGTACCAGAGAATATCAGGTTGCAGTTGAATCTGCAACGAAAATTGTGCGCCATCGAGGGTTTACTGGTGGTGGAGCAGATTTGCTGATGCAGATTCGGAATTATTACATTGAAGGTAGGTAACCCTGGGGGCGGGGGTTAACAACATTTGCATGAATAATTGTGAAAGTATATAATGCTATATGGTGGCTTTGTTTCCTTCATATTCTTCAGACAGAATCAACAAACTGAAGGTTGAAGAAGCTGAGCAAAGGAAAAGGTACTTAGACCTTCTAAAATTCCAGCAGGAAGTAGACGAAGGGCAACACGAAGACAAACTCGATGATCTGTATGACGCCTAGTAAGTGGCAATGTTCTAAAAACGTTCAATTCGGTCTAGAATCACAGTTGATGAATCAACGCTTGCTTGAGTAGTGAAGCTGCTGGAGTAACTGTACCCGATGGAGAGGATAATGGTCCAGTAAACTATGGAGCGTTATCGGAGCTTGCGGCTATGTCTGGAAGGATGAGTATGATTTTGAACATCATTAACCAGGTTATTGGTAGAACCCCTGAGGTTACGGAAGAAGCGAGTAAGTAATTCATGAAACATGTAAGATTTTGTTCAGCGTTTTAAATTGAGATCCTTCCAGTGGAAACCTCCGAGATGAAGCCTGAAACACCTTCAGCGGGATTGGGAGTTGAAGAAGACGATTTCAATGATTTGTTGGCTTGCTTACCAAACGTTGGTGCATTTGATGACATCGATCCCTCGATGATTGATGATACGAACCTTTTTGTAAGTACTCAAATGAACAAGATTGCCTAAGAACGTCTTTGTAATTTTGTTCCAATTTGCAGCAAAGTCCACCGGACTCATCAAGGAGATGTAAGTTGATTGATGTTCATGTAGGTAACGGTTAGAATAATTAAGTCATTCTGAGATTCTGTCATTCGATTTCAGCCACTGGAATCAGTCCCAAAGGCTCACCCCACAAGAGACCTCTTGGTACCACTCCAACGGATGATGATCGCTTGCGTAGCATGCCACCACGTACGTAACTGAGCTTTGCATAATACCCGATGAGTGGGGTTGATTGAAATTTCATTGTTTGCTTACAGCATCTAGTGCACCCACGCTGTCTTTACTCCTTGGAATGCCGCCATCCGAACCCGGGCAGCCCCTACCAGAGATTGAAACTGTCGCCAAGACTGTTGAATCCATCACTGTTGCTGCTTTTCAAGGTCGAAGTCCATCGCAGGGTGGTTATTCAACGCCACCTTACGCTTCACCTAGCAGACGAGAATCTCCCACCAAATTGTCGTCTTCCCCTACGCTTCAGCGATTGTTGGAAGGCACCATGTTCAAGAAGGAAAGTACTGAAGGAAATGCTTTGGAAGAGATGGCCGTCCAAGCTATTGTTAGCGGTGCAGCAGAGACGACAGAAACTAAAACAGACATTGCTCCAGCAGTAGTTTCAAAGGAGCAAGCTGCAGCCGTGGAAATAGAAGTTAAGGTAACAGCGACCGTAGTCGCTACTCAGCCGTCTGTCGCAGCCCCGGAACCCATGGATATCCTGGAGCCAGGAGCAGTAGAAATTCAGGAAGTAACAGATGCTCCCGTTAGTGCCCCAGTAGGACCCATCGTATCGGAAATTCGGGCAAGGTCTTCGCCGAGAAGTATGTAAAAGATATATGACTCGCTTTAGGCTGAAAGTAACAATCAGTTAAAGACATTACTATTTGCAGAAGCAAAATTGACAGAGATTGTCAGAAGTGACAGCATTCCAGAGCTGGAAATTAACAACAAGCCGGTCTCACCGGTGCAAAGTTCGCATTCTCCGAGGAAATCACTTTCAATGAGAGTGGAAATCCCTTTAGCTGCAGATTCAAAGACTGTCAAAGAGGAAATAATGTCTCCGCGTAAGCTAGAGCCGGTCGCGAGAGGATCAGAAACGGAGAGTAAGAAAACAGCAGAAAAGGAAGACGAACGCATGGATATTAGTGAATCAGAACAAGACGTGAAGCCAGATGTAGAATCAGAAGATGAACTTCGTGTTACAAAGCCAGAGTTAACATATTCAAAAAAAGACCTGTCCGTAGAATCTCCTCATGACCAAAGGGATTCTGAGGTAAGTATGATCATAATTATAAAGTTTCTTTTCACTTGACCAAGATGACCGAGCTTTTTGATGTGGCAGGACTCGGATGTGGACTCATCGGAAAAACAAAAAGAAGCATCAAGAAGACTGATGTCCCCAAGAACGAGAAGTCCGGCAACCGTTCCAGTGACTAGTCCTTCGAAGCGGGGCCGTAAACCTAAGGCCGAAACTGTTGCTTCCGCTGCTGAGACCGCAGAAGAAGAAAGATTGACCAGGTAATTTTATTCGCTAGTGTATTTATCCGCCAATTGACTACCATTGTCATCATATCACTTAATTTGTATAGGGCTAGACGCTCCCAGCATTCATCTCCTGCTCCTATGACGAAGACTCCCAGGGCAATCCCGAAAGCAGAAGAAGAGCTAAACAAAGATGCTTCGAAACCACTACGATCTACTAGGAGCCGTATCTCTGTAACTCCGGCTCCACCAACGTCAACCTCAACTCCGGGACCAGACCTCAAGCCAGCACTTCCAGCACCAAAAGAAAAGGAACCTGCCTCCATTCTAGACATAGAGCCGCCTTCTGCACGGCTCAACAGAAACCGAGTATCTTCTGTATCTAGAGGACATGATCTTTCTCACCTGGAATCCAACCCAAGCAGCCCGTCTTCCACAACTACAACCAGCACAACAATGTAAGTTGACGTCATATTGATACCGATCATTATCTGTGAAAAGAAAGACTCATCATCCAACTGATTGGAATTGCAGGGACGACGACAAAGAGTACAAAGTTTTCAAGAAAAGTATTATCTTCTTGTGGGAGCAAATTAAAACTCACAAACATGCTGGACAATTCCTGAAGCCAATCACCGATGCTTCTGTACCTACGTACAGCAAGAAAGTTTTGAGGTATTACAAAGAAACCCGTAAACTATTGCAATTTGAGCAACTACAGCATTAAATGCTATTTCAGGCCCATGGACCTCTCGACTCTAAAGCGAAGCATTGATCATGGTCACATTCGAACTGTTCAAGCTTTCGAACGAGAGATATACCTCATGTTCATGAACGCCATCATGTACAACACCTATTCACATGAAATTCACCAGCGGACCCTAGAAATGGAGTCGGATGTTCGAGGCCTGATTGATGTAAGTTGTTTTTAGCCCCAGACTTGGAACGTCTCAAGGAAGCCAAAAACTGACCGTATTCTTTGGTATTTTAGCAATACAAAGCAGCACAAAAAACGCTTAAAGGAGGATCTTCCCATGGTGGTGACGCAGCAGATGGAAACACCTCTCTTACCAGATCTCCTGTCAAACTCCGTAATAGAACTAGTATGCGCCGTTCCATTAAAAAGTCCGAAAGCGAACTTGACGAAACAGGAATCGATTCTGGAACACACACTCCCATTTCCATGACTGATACAGAATTTGATGACGGTGACAGCGATCGCTTTGGAAGGAAAACTAGAGATAATTCACCAGATGTCACTCCTCACGCCCCGAGAAGAGGACGTGAGTCAGAAATTAATGGTACAATTCGTTGTCCACAAGATCAAACTTTAATCTGAAGTCATTTTTACTTCAGGTCCTCCGGTCAAGCGAAATCTTGACAGAACTTCCAGCACTGATGCAGCCCATGGGTCATCAGAGGCATCTACTTCTAAACATTCAGATTAATTTCATTCTATAGAGTATAGTTCAGTATCAGTATTTTAATTTTATGCGATGTTCTTCCGGTTTCTATGATTTTACATGTTTAAAGTTCGTGTGTCCATTTGTTGTAAGTAAATTTCGATTCAGAAGAAGCGATGGAGCCATCAATATTCTTAATGCAGAAGTCATAGAGTAGTTGCACGTGACTTCCTCTGCAGTTAGAGCGGGAAAGCTTGAAGGGAATGACTACGTGGCCTTGCTGATGATCCCCTGTATGTATTTCCAATGGGTTTTTCGCCTTAAGGAAATTTCGCAGTAGATGGGTTTGTTTACTTCGCAAACGGCAAGACATATGTTCAAATGTCAACATCTTTTGTTTTCGCAATTTCAAGAGTATCTAAACAACAGTATTATAGCCTTGATCACGCAATTGCATGAAAACTTTCAAATCAACTCAGCAAGAACTTTTAGTAATCAAAATTTCATTTATCAAGTTAAAGCGATCAGACAGGAACCGGGTATTCTGCGTTTCACAGTACGCCCACGTGATATCAATTTCCGGTGAATCCTTTTTGAAACCGAAAGTGATACAAATTCGAAAGTTGAATACTTCCGCAAAATGCGATTGGAAAATTTGACAGTTGCACCAGCCGTCGGCATTGAACATGTTATTGATCGACGAAGTTGTTGTTTACATTCGTGGTGTCAGTGGCAATCACATTCAATACATTTGATGTGAATGAATCACAGTTTAAGTGGAATCATTGATATTAATAACGTTATCCATGTGTTATCAATGTAAACAGTAAGAAAGATTATTGAGTTTTGTCAAGAAACCTTGCTGGATCATTCCGACAGTTAGAACCATCAACCATTGTGGTAAGTTTGTCTATTAGGTTGGGTATCGCTTTGGTTAATTCACGTTGAGATTTATCAAGGTGCTGTAATGCAAGCTATAGTTAACTATTAATAGCAAATACGTGTACGTAGTATGCACGAAATTAAATTGCGCTTGCGTAAGTTGATTTTTAGTGCTGTGCGTGTTAGGTGACTGATAATATTTTGCGTAGTTGCGGCAAGTTAAATACAGTTTGCTGTGAAAACAAAAACATGTTGCCAAGCCTAGATCAAGAGGTTTGCAGTTGATCAAGTAAACCGAGTAAACATCGAGGTTTTGAAGATGAAAGTTTGTTTGGAGGTTTAGCTGAATCATGGAGAATAGTTTTGTAAGAAGCAGACTAGTGCTGACAAACGTGCACTTGCGTTTAAAAGTTTCTTGAGCGGTTATCTAAACGCATGACAGAATTGCAGCATCAGTAGTAGGTAATCTGAAGTCGATTAAGTTTCAGGCTGTCACATGTCCTTGTGTACTGTAGCATGGCAGCGGAGTATTTTTGATTACAACAGCACCATCAGTCATTTTATCGTTTTCAGGCACACATGTTGTTTGCAAGTTGTGATGAATCAGAAGATTGAATTGGAGGCTTCTGGGAAAAGCGCTGTTTGTTGATGAATCGAGATCATTTGGAATAATGGAGCTTTTTTGGAACGTTACAGAGAAATTCGTCAACATGACACAACCACAAGTGGCAGTTGGAAGTCCTATGGGAGAGCAGTTCAGCGTGGGGTCGACTACGCCGAGAGGTCTGAATCAGGATAGAAAGGACCTGGAGAGGTTTGCCAAGTTTTTTGCACAAAAGGTAGTGCAAGTAATCGTGCAATCGAGGCTGGGAGAGAAGTTGACTACCAGTTCGAAGTCGACATCAAGTGGAACAGATTGGGTACGTTTCTGAATTTTTAGATCTAGGGGAAGAAAGAAATTGAAAGCAAATCAACATAACGTCGTTTCGGTTTTGCAGTTTAATCTAACGATTGAAGACCATGCAGAGATTCTGGATGAGACGAAAAGAGCAATTTCTTCATCTTCAATACCAGGCCAACCACCCCTCTATGTGGAAATCAGTCTTCAAACTTCGGATCATGCAGTACCTTTGGAGCTGTGGTCGCTATCGTTCAAGCCGGATATGGTGGAGCCGAATGTGCGAATCCTGTATGCGGTATACAATCGGATGGCGCTATTGCTCAAGAGCGTGATATCTGTAACCCGGGTGATTCCTGCATATAAACTAAGCAGAGCCAAATCAAGTGACTACAAGATGCATTACAACATTTACACGAGCGAGCAAGAGAGGAATTTGGGAGACATCCTCGGACCTGATTTCAAGCAAGTGGAATTGGGGACTGTGGGGACTCCATTTGGCAGTCTCGTCTTTGAACTCAGTTACAGAACGAGACCGCCAGTAGTACCTGTCAACAGCAATTTGATGATCAAGAGCGACCATTATGGGAGTGCTGCTGGAAAAGACCTACAGACAGAGTAAGTACTTCGGCAATAGTAGCCGTTACTTGAAAAATTAATTCGATGAGTTCACATTCACCTACAGAGCTACTTCACCACCTCTGACGCCAAGCTTTGGAGACAGGAGGCCCAGGGAGAGGATACCTAGTAATGCTAGCAACGGAACAACAGGCAGAACCACACCACTGAATGTTGTTGGCGCTTTTGAACCACTACGTAGTCCACAGTCTCCTCAGGCTCAAGAAGAGTCATTCGATTCAGCCGTACCTTTTTCCAACCTACTTAAACAGAGTATGAGATACAAGAAACAGCAGCGGGAAGGTCAGAACCTTGAGCCAGCAGAGCCTGTGTCAGAACAAGAAGAGAGTGCTGAAGAGGCTCGAAAGGAAGAAAAAGCGAATGAGTCTGATGCGTCGTCGTTAGCCGGAGAACGGATCAATCCACCTTCTGACTTCATTATGCTCGACTTTGTAAGTTAACCCCTATAATATGGAATTGTTTGGTTATTTGAAGTTAATTTCTCATTATCACTTGCCATTCTGGTTTTCATTACAGAGAGCGCCTTTTGCACCAAGTCCAGCACCGTCCACTAGCTCCGGTGTAATGGGAAATCCTGGTGGAATGACTGAAACTGACCCTGTTGCTTTCTTCACCCAAGTTAAAGAAGCACCCTTAGATTTGGCATCACTCGAAGCGAATTTACCAGCCCCAGGAATGAGCTTCAACGATGAGCTGAATCAGTTCGAGCAGACTCTTGGCGAGTACGATGATTTTGTGAAGAAGCTCTGTAGTTCTTCTAGTGACCTGCAAGGGAGTAGTAGTGGAAGCGGAACGCAATTCTGTTAGATAGACTTTAAATGTAGTGTAATCGCGTCATATATTGTCGTTTTGTTTTCTTTATAACGCTGTAACGCTAATATTTATTATGTATAATGCGCTTGTATTTCGATGCCAACCAGAGGACTGATTGTTTGCTAATCCAAAATTGTTTATCGTTTTCGCAATCCTAACTTTACTGTGCGTATGTAAGAAATTGTACGGAATAAATGCTATCGTTTGTAATTCCTGTTCAACTACAGATTCCAATTCCATTATCAAAGCGTTATATACGTCGGAAGTATTCAGGTAGATTTACAGCTTGTCCTTGGGGAATCATTCAAGCGAATCTTCATTGTTATTGTGTTCCCTCTTATCTTAAGTATTGCTAAGACACAAGAATCACTGTAGGGTGGTTCCATGTTCCGCAAAAGCTTCGCTAAATATGCAATTTGTTCACAAAAACGTACAAACATTCTTTTATGCAATTCACCTGCCCAATTACCTACTGAGCTTCAGTAGCATCAATCACCATTGACACTTTGTTGTCTAGAAAAAAGTGTGTGTACTTCATAAGGAAGTAAATTGGTTTTCTGTGGTAAAACATTGAGTTAAAACGAAGGCATCTCATCATTCTCATCACCATTGAAGCTCCAATCCCTTGAACAACAACTGCTCGTGGATCCAAATGGCTCCTCCAACGGCATTGACAATGAGCGAATTTTGTGGTCGTCTGTCTCCTCGTTTGTGGTTTTTTGGCAATTTGTTTTTGCCCTTCAAGATCAAGTCTGTATCAAGTGGTGCTGTCGGGGCTGCGTATTTCGCTACCTCTGTCGCGGCTTCAGATTTTGCGGAATTTTTGCTGGAAATTGGAAGGCATAAATACGGCTGGAATTGGCAAAAAATGCAGTCAGTATCAATCGGAAAGTGTTGGAGGAGCCTGGGCAAATTTTCTTGGACTTCAAAATGGTAGGCCCACAATTTAAGTCTTCAGTCCGTTACTGAGTTGGCAAAAATTTCCAGTGTTTCTCATTTCTCATCCCGTAATCTTTTCAGAAACTGCAATTCCTCATAATTCTAGCGCTAGCGCTAACCTACGTCA
>JAQGBJ010001018.1:0-27940 GCA_034698345.1 Sphaeridia pumilis | reverse complement strand
AGCCGTCTGAAGGGTAAAACAACACTGCTAAAACTAGACCAGCTGCTCGAAAATTAACTCATTTGTTGTTTGTTGTTGTTCTGTGGGAAAGTTTCGCTGGTGTGTCAGAGAACAAACACTGAGTTTTGGGGTATGTAAACTGCAAGGTTCATACGATGGAACACATGAAGGAAGGTGAAACAAGCAAGAACGAATTGGGCACAAACTATAGAGCCAAGTTGCTCTGTGGAGACGTTGGAGAAGACTGAAGGCCACTTCGGTGGAACCAGCAAGTTATACGGGCCAGGTGAGGGAAAAGAGCGGGATCGCGAGCTTTCCCTCTGATGGAAAGATGGGTCGGGAAAGCCAAAGAGAAAGCGAGACATCCGGCAGCAGCGGTTCTGGTTCCCCTCTTGACTTTTCCTGGTAAATAGCTTGTTGTAGATGACAATTGTGAGCAAACGTAAACAGGGAGTATCGATTTTTAGTTTTAGCTCTTTAAAGCATAATTTTTGACAGTTAACCATTAGAAGGATATTGTAATTAAGACGCTCAAAACAGCATTAAATGAGTATATCAATCAGGGTTGTACATTAGAGACTTGAATGCGTGTATAGTATAGTATATAGTATAGTATTTATTTACTCTCCCTGGGGCTTTCGCCCATGGAGACGGAAAAAGTTTGGCTTACAAAATTGTATATAAAATGAAGAAAATTTATAAGTGTGTGTGTGTGCTCGTTAAAGGTGTATGTATAACTAGGGTTAGTTGAAATTTTAATTTGCTCGTTGACGAAGATGAAGTGACTTCACTTCATCACTTGAATGCGTGTAAAGCTCATTTAGAAATTTAGAGGAAACCAAATATTAACGGTGAAAATGAAACCAAGGGGAAGCAAGTAAATAAATGACCCGAGTTCACTCTTTGCCGGATTTAATGGAAAGTAGATGCTGGAGATCAAGGGTAAGTACGTGAATTTAACCCTTAAATATAATGATGCTGTTGCGAAATAAACTGGTAAAATAAAGTTAGTTCTTGGATGAGTACGAAAGTAACACGAAGTGGCGTAGCACATTGTAGGTAAGCACATGAAGAACTTAGTACAACCAATGGATGAAAAATAAGAAATATTGAAAACATTTGACTTCGCATCAATCTATTATAGGTAGTGCATCAATCGACTAATGGGCAAACCTTATCGTGTGAAAACGTGTGTGTTTCACTAAATTTCCGGACTTGGGAAAGAAAATCTAGGCTCTCGATAGTTCAGAAACCAGAGCGGTAAAACTGAAGCTTCGACGAATGATACTTTCGACTGAAATATGGTCAATATGTTTGATCAAAAAAAAACATAAAAACACATGGGCTTTCGCACTCGCTGAAGCTCCCCTTTGATGGCTTTGGTCAACGGCTTGACCATCAGCAATACTACTTTCAGCAAACATGCGTACCACAGCATTAGGCATCACAATCGTTTCGTCCTTATCATGCTGCTCGGCTCTTTGATGACGCAGAACGAGCAAACGTTCAGCTGCCAGTCGACACTTGCTATTCGGAATCGCCATTCCGGCCAAGACCGATGATATTGTTTCTAAATTATTTGGTTTAACAGCCTTCAAAAGCTCGGGTCTTCCAACTTCCAAACACTGTTGAACAATCTCTTCGTTTTGAAACAGAAGACAGTTCATTATGTAGTAGATTAACTGGTTTTTATTTTAATCTTGCATGAGGTGCTTACATTTGACTGAAAGTGATGATTGAGATTGGGCAGATACCGAACATCACTAGCTTGATTGAATCGGATTACAAAGTAAAGGCCTTCTTGAGAAGTCTGCCGCTTGTGTAATATGCTTTGGATAGCCGGTCTTTAGGTGCATCCCCTTCACCTCGAATAGGACTGTGTGCAACAGTCCACGGTTCGCTCGATGATTCACTTTTAAATCGATATCTTGTGAACCTATGTGGTGAGTTACGGACAGTTCCAAGTCCCGGTGTAGAAAGGACAGGCCTCAAAGCATGCCACCAAACAGAAATAATTATCCTTTTCAAATCAATGACGGTCTTCAGAAACTCTTCAAGAAGTTTCCAGTCATTGATGCCGTCTATGCAGTATACTGAACTGGAATTTCAGAATGCCAGTTGAGCCAATGAAATGTTTGCTGCAAACAAAACACTGTTAACAGTGAGCAACACCACAAATTCAACTTATATCCTGTTGTACGCTTACATGAGATATCTGGATTCCCGTATTCAAAATTCAAGTGAACCAAATTGGAGAACCTTGCTGCAGCCCTCAGTTCAGCTAAAACTGCTTCGGAACTTATCAGCAAAGTCTTTAGTGGGGTGTCCGGACACTCTTTTACACATTGGACTTTGTATGATGAAACCTCTGCTTCAGAAGTAAGAATGGTAAAGATGTTCATCGGCTTTCAAGTTGGCTCTCCCAGGGTCTATTCTCGAATGTTTAAACGACATCAGCGACGAAATTGAGCCCAATTTGTTGCCAAACGATACATTAAAAGAAATAATGTTAGAATACTCGTACAAATTCCTATGAACAACATCTCGATCGCCCAAATCAGCCAGTAGAATGTGTCCATGAGCACAGTATGCGCAGCTTCCGTCGCGTCGACAAAGCAGAAAAGCAGTCAGCATTTTAAGAAATAAATCAACGTCATTCGTGAATTTTGCAGGTTACTGGGATAAAGCAGCCTTACGGCTGAAATTTGCTCACTTGGCTTTGCTGTTGGTGACAAAGAGTGAAATGCTATGATTTTCCGTCCGGTTTGTCCCGTAGGGAAAAAACTGAAAGCTTCATGACTCTATACCGAAAACAACGTGCAAAACAAAAGTGAATTAATTTCCAAGGAGAAACTGAACTTCTCTGCTGAGATTGAACTTCTCATCATGACCAAACATCGCTCAGACGTTCATCATGCTAAACACTCCTTGTAACATTCACCAAAGTGGATCTTGTGCTACTACTTTATCAACTGGTCTACCCGATTTAGATGGGTGGCTGAGCTAAAGTTTTGGCGTGAAATAGTAAAAAGAGTGTGAACCTTCTGTGGCCGTACACACTCAAATTCTGGACATATTTGAAAGTAGGTACGGTTGAAGTTGTTAAAAACTAAGTCGTGTCACGTAGTATATTGAAGAAGGAATAGTTAGCAACGAAAGCAATCAAATAACTCAAAACTTGAGTTTCGGATCATCCGCACACCAAAAAGTTAACAGGACCGCAAGATATCCTCAGGATTTCTGATTATTGGAGCGTTTCTATTGGATCTCATACACAGCTACGGAGTTTGTTGATTTGATATTTGTGGGATTTTTGGTGTGCGAAGAGTCAGATTTTGGAGCCTGAATGGATAGGTTGCAAATTAATTTTTTCCTAACTTTTGAATTTATTCCATTGTTTTGACTCCTAGTCTTTTATTATTTGGTGGACCCAAAAAATTGAATTAGGTACAGCATTACGGCATTAGTAGTCAGTCACTCAGTTTGCTGAGATACACCTTTGGGTAGGAATTTACACCGCCAATAGGTTCTCAAGAGTAACCAGCCTGGTAGGTCTATTTAACGCGTGCTTGCGTCAACCAATGCAAAAGATTATGGAAATGTTAATAGAAGATTGATTGATGTATCCAGGACGCTACGAGCGCTTACGGTATGGTAGTTGGCACTTATTTTGTAAAATGGCCCCATTGTCAAGTAAGAACGCTGCAGCGCTGCAATTCGCTTGCTGGCCAGCCTCGAATCAGAACAGGAACGAGACAGGTTGGCTTCACTTTGACGCAGTTTGCGCTCCATCGCCAGCAATACAACATCGGACCGTTTCCAAATGAGGCTGAGAGACTTTGTAAAAAAGTAATGGCTAAGGGTAGCTTGAATAGCAAGGCAGGTCACCGCTGTGTATCCGATGACACCGTTTTCAGCTATTGTGGTACTGCCGTGCAAAGCGGTGTAGTTTTGCGAAGCAATGATAAACTCAGCGATCTGGATGTATTGCATTATTACTTGTACACGAATGTCGCACAATTGCACCTGCAGCTGAATGTACCGATAAAACCGGATTGCTTCGTCCATGTCAAAGTCGATCAAATTCCTGGAAGGTAAAAATGATATTAGAACGATGGTAAATGGCAGAAAATTTAACCACTATTACTTTGCTTCTTGGATGTAACCCTGTGCATTGATAACAAAACCGTATCCAAATGATACTAAAAGAGCGTATGAAAAGCCACATAGAAGGACCACGTAGCTGTCAAAGGCGACACAAACCATCCAAAGCAAAGGTCCAACGTCACCGTCGAATAGCGTTTCAGACAGCCGAAACCACGAGAGAAAGTTGCTCGATGTCGAATAGGAAACAACAAGGACGATGCAAAATCCTAAAGGAGCTGCCAAAGTGGGCAGCCAGGCGGCGCTTTTCGCCTGTATTTCATCCCAAGCAGTGCTTGGGCGATTTTTCAAAATTGCTGAAAATACAAAAATGTATTGTGATTATTTATTTGAGAGCTTCTTGCTAGAAATTCGGTGCTTACAATGCAACATTTCTTCAGCAAAGTACGGGAACCTGAGGCGTTCCGCCCAAAATTCAGCGTAGATGAGAAACTCCCTGAGCGATAATAAGAAGATAAAGGCGCTGAATATTGTGGCTGAGGCTAAAATACCGTGGGAGCTGATGGTCATCCAATCAGAAATTGAATTGAACCTAGTGTTGCTGCCAACCAAGAACAAATGTTTTATAACCCAGCTGACAACAACGGTGACAAGTTTGAAGCAACTAATTGCCAACTTGAAGTAGAAATGGTTGAGGTTTTGCTGTCGGACAATGCAATGTGAATCGATGTTGTAGTCAAGCGGATAGATGATGAACCAACTGTAGAAGGACGACCTGGACATGGGAGCGAAGATGAAAGTGTGCCAAACGCCATCGATCTTTGATTCCAGAGACATGGTTCTGATGGCGTTCAGAAGTGCCTGGACAAAGGCAGAACTTCGAGAGATCCATTTCGAAGGTTTCATCATGATTCGAAGGTTCGTCTGCGGGAGTCGCAAGAAGGCTTTCTGGCTTTCTAAAAAAAGCTTGACGTTATGGGAATGACAACGCCAAAGCATTAGCTCATCTGTTGACATATTAGCTTTTTAAAGTAATGGATTTGACATTATATTAAGGAACTTATCCTCCAATTTCAAACTTTAATTTATGAATTATGGCGGCGTATTTTCAAGCCAAAATTTCAGGTTCGAATTGTGGAAATTAATCTCCAATTTCAAGGCCTAATTTATGAAAATATGACTCGTTATTCCGAGGAATATTGCATCACAGCAATTTATTGTCAATTTTTCAAATTGATGTCAAGTATACGCAGAAAGAATTATTTTTTTTAAATTCTTGAAATGTCTTGTAATGACAAAATTGGCTCTAATCATCCCAATTCGCGTCCCAACCCCAGCTCCATTTGACCCCACCGTTATGACCTTTCCCGCCTCCATGATAACTTTTTCGCCCTCTATTCGCTCCCTGACCTCGCCTTCGGATTCCCACGGTTTCCTTGATCCAGGGCAGAACCTTGAACACGTTCATGTAGACGGAAACTTGGTCTTGCTCTCCGCAAATTCGGCCGTAATTCAAGACACCTAAAATTACTCGGTTCTTGCCTCGAGTAACAAGAGGTCCACCGGAATCCCCTAAACAGGGCTGTTTCTCGCCAAGACCACCAGCGCAAAAGTGGATTTCTGGATTATACCGGGGAGTTTGATCTCCATCTGTTAGAATCCGTTGGCAATCTGATTCGCTCCGAATTTGGATGGTGGCTTCTTGCAGAACTGAAGATGTCTGGTATAGTTCTTTGAACCATTCCCATTTAATGATACCCCAACCGTAGGCACCTGATGTGATCAATACGTTAAATTATGGATTCAATAAAAGCTATAATTTCCTTGGAATTACCATGCTCGAGAGAAGTGATAGGGTAGTCGGAGGAAGGTAACCCGACTGCAGCAACCCTACGGCCATCGAGTTTCAAAGGGGGCTTGACTTTGATCAAAGCAATGTCATATTCAGTCAAAGCATTTGGGTTGTAACGATCGTATGTCGACTCGGGATGGAAGAATACTTGGTCGATATCGGGGAACTGAGCGCCTTTGTCAGCATGACACACCTTTTCGACACAGTGGTTGACCACGTTTCCAGCTATTAAAGCAATGTCGTTTTGGTCGTGGGCCCTGAGACAGTGGGAGGCGGTGAGAACCCATTCAGCACTTATTATTGTTCCGGCACAGAGGCTGTTGAAGTATCCCGCAGAGTCTCTCATTTTGATCAGGACCATGAAAGGAGCCTGGCTGATGTCGGTGATGTTTCTGCCTCCGACTATTCGAGGGGTTTCGCGGTTCTCGCGTAAGAACGGGTCGGTGGCTATGATGCTGCCATCTGGGAGTGT
Organism: Sphaeridia pumilis; assembly: GCA_034698345.1. NCBI lineage: Eukaryota > Metazoa > Arthropoda > Collembola > Symphypleona > Sminthurididae > Sphaeridia > Sphaeridia pumilis. The sequence goes on along the minus strand of JAQGBJ010001018.1, from coordinate 21,512 downwards.
TTCGTAGTGAACGGGTGGAGGGAGCTTATCTGAAAGGTTGGCGGGTTGTTCAAATTCTTGTAGGCTATTTGCAAGAAAATGTAAAATTTCAGACTTACGATGAGTGCCTTCGCAGTTCCATGTAGTCAGCGCGAAGGCCACCAAGAACGAAAGAGTGGGGAGTATTGGCGCCATCTTCGAAAGCTTTCGCGGGACCTACTGTGGGAAGGAGTAATGCGATATATCGAGAATCGGCTGCTGCACAGTAGCCGCTTTCAGTGAGCGTTAAAAACCCGTAAAATTTTGCTAGCATTGTGTATGGAAAAGAATAGATCGTTAATTTCAGTAGCAACCCACGGGACCAGAATAGCCGCCTATGAACGAGCTTGCTTGCACAACGTCTGTTCATTAGAAAGATTCAAAAGTTGAATCTATCAATCTCTATTGACAATTGGAGCTTCGAAGCTGAAATTTTAGTCTCGAAATCGCAAATTGTCGTTTGCCACGTGCGACAACTTCTTGGTTTTTATGTTACTTTAAGGTACATATCTTTCAAAGCTCACACGAACGTTATATCTACACAGAATTCGTTCAGAAACCTGTGAATTAAGAGAGCAAAGCTTGTCTCCTTTCCTATTTGGTCGAGTTCGGCCATATGGCATGGCAGAGGTTCCCATATGAGAAATCATACTTTCGTACGAGGTTGAGCTGTAGCCATAACGGGTTTTAACGTAATTACGTCATGAGACACCTGAGTAAAATGTCTGGAGCGATTCACAACGTTGGGAGATTTCATTCGGTTTTTAGCTTGCGTCTGTGAATCGGAAGGCCTATACAGATTCGCAAACATAATTAGCGTTTAGCTCCAAGAATTTCAACCTTCAAGAGCATCAATATCGGCCCGACAGAGTCTAGACCTGAGAAAATTGCCACGAAGAAATATTTTGAAGAGAAAAATGTGTTGCCGTCGAGCAAACATATTCTCGACTTGAAATTCTGTGGGTTTCAATCAAACAACAAAGATAAATCAGGTTACGTGAAATCCTTTGAATCCTTTGAAGGAAATCAGATTCCTTCCTATATCTGATGTTCAGTTAAAAGGAGGTGCAGTTAGATTCATGTGTAGGTTACCAGAGCCTTCATAAGTCGTTGATCACCACTTGATCACCAGCGGGATTCAATAGTAGTCCCAGTAGAAGTTACATGGCTACAAAATGTTAATTTGCAACGGTTTGATTGCCTGACTGTCAAAAAAGCATGTAGCTACTGAAAGTAGAAAATTCGATGTCGAACCCGCCCAATGGAGCTAATCGGCCTGTTCTGCAATGAAAGATTGTAAATGATTAATAAACCAAACAAGAACGATAAGTTGATTACCCCATCTGATACAGACAAAGGTAAATATGAGTCATGAGTCATGATAGAAGAACACGTCAAGTAAAAGCGAGAATAAAATTTACTACGTCAAAACCAAGCACACTTGAACACTAACAGTTTCAGGGGTTAATACATAGAGTAATTATGTTATGATTAATAAAGGCGGCTAATTGTCAACAAATTACCTTGGATGCATGGCAATTAACGCAGAAGGACCTGAAATCGTGCGTAATTACCCAATTTCGGCCACAAGCCTCTGACTTCCGATACCTCTGGTACTTGTTGGGTGCAAGGAAAGATGCAGATTAAAACCACAAGGTTTCAGTTGATTTCAAATGAGAAATAGATGCTCTGTACCGAGTTTCAGTTTGTTTATATAGCGAAATTTTTCCATCACAAGGTAATTAGTGGTAACTGAGTAATTTCACGAACAGATGGCAGAAAGGCTTAAGGCCAAAAACAAATGTTGGAATATATAAGTTTAAGTCGGAGTCACTTGATTCGGAGCTAGAGTCAGATGCTGAGTTGCTGCTGCTGCTCTTAGAAACGAAACGCCTTTTCTTCTTCTTCTTGTCCAAGTCACTTGCTTTCTTGATGTCCTTCTTCTTCTTCTTCCTCCTTTTGCCTTTTACTTTCTCAGACTTGGTGGACACGTTGTCATTTGAAGTTCCAGGTTTAGCAGCATCTGGGATGGCGGGATGCGGAAGCTTTGGCAGCTCGAAAACTAGCTGTTTGGGCTCCGGGGAAGCTGGCGGGTTGATACCGTTAGCAGATGCATTAGGAAGAGATTAAGGGTTCGGAGGTGGTGGTGGAATCTTGTAATGTGGTCCGAAGAGGGCGTTGGTGGTGGTGGAACCGTTGGCAGGACTGTTGATGGAACCGTTGGTAGGACTGTTGATGGAACCGTTGGCAGGACTGTTGGTGGAACCGTTGGCAGGACTGTTGATGGAACCGTTGGCAGGACGTTTGGTGCAACCGTTGGCAGGTAGAGCAGGTTCCGTCTTGTTGGCCAAGCGATCTGAACCTACGTTTGGTCGGAGCCCTGAAGTTGAATACATGAAAACCACTGCTGTGGATATGGGCTCTAGGGTCCAGCTCATTGCCGCGAGCTGGGTGGAAGTCGGCGACTTGGCGATCTTTCAAGACAACATAACCTTCGTCGAGAAGAAGTTGTTCCTAGATTATGTTAGTTATACCGCGTACAAGCCACACATTTTTGAAAATTCTTGATTTTCATCTCGCGCCGCAGCGGACTTCAACGAGTTCGCCGAAACCTTCGGAACGGCCGTCGCTGAAGAAAATGGGTCTCGGTGGAGTGAAGGGCACGACGTTCTGCAGGAGCTCACGGTGCCCGGTGAAGTGATTAAGCGATCCAGAGTCCTGTGTGAACTGCCAGTTGCCCAAATTGACGTTGTCACGGGCAAGGGTGATCATGGAAGTTGACATCATAGCTGCTTCGTCGTCGTCACTGTTTTCGAAAATAGTTGACAGAGTTTGAGTTTCTCTTGTACGGTAGCTGCATGAGGGTGAGTTGCGACGGTGGCTTCGACTGTGTCGAGGGCGTGCAACTGGCTGGCCCCGTTCTGTGCAGTACTTGAGGGCCATCATATACCTCAGGTACGAACCAAGTAGAAACAGCAGTCCATTAATGATTCCAATTAAGGTGCCACTATACATTTGCAATAATTGATGGTCATTAGGGTCAGAGGCTTTGACCCTCAAGCCCTTAACGATCTCATTAGGCTCCCGCACTTTGAGCGACAAGTGCCAATCAGTATGGATCATAAACCTTGTGCGGATATTTTTATATCGCGGCTTTCATAGATGAAGCTGTTGATTTTGAAGGTGGAAAACCCCGGTAAGATGAAGACAGAGTCGGGGCAGGCGATCTCTTTGTCGTTGATGGATATTTCGTGCCCGGGGCAATATATATGCATTTCCACTTCATATTGTTTCAGTTAGATCAATCTGGTTTTGTCAATATTTTGAGTTGAGCGACATTTAGTGGGGAGAAATTCTGTTTTCTTCTCCGTTTCTGTTTTGAAACTTTTTGTGCCTGGTGAAATGAGTAATTGGTTCTTTTGTGACTGCAATATTTTTGCCAATGACGCACTGTTTCTTCTCGCTAGATATGACCGATTTTGGACCATTTAATTCAAGTTCAGCAGGTTTGATTGCCGTTTTCTCGTAGTAGGATGAATGGGTCTGCTTTGAGTAGATGAAGCTTTGGATTCAGTTTAGGCGAGATGAAGTCCATTGTTAGGACGCTTTTGACAGGGTCAAAAAGACATTCTTCTGGTATACCTATTCAGTATGGACATTCGTCGCCGCAAGGTAGTGTAATGTTTAAAAAGTCGAAGAAGGATGGATGGGGTTTTCAGAGTTTCCATTCCCGGGCTGCTTCTCTGATGACGAGGCGGCCAAGTAGGAAGCGGGCGGAGAGGTATGAAATGGCGTAAGTTGTTGATGAAACTGAAGTCAGATGGGCTTTAGTGTATGTATGCATGGATTTATTGAGTTATAGACTCTCGCCTCTCTCAACCTTACAATTCATTCATTTGTATTACATTGTATGCACGTTAAATTTGTAAGCCTTAACTATGGTGAGGTACTCAATCCCCTCACCGCACCAGTCCCGTTCCTCGCTTCCCGGTACTCCCGCGGCTGGATGGTGGCAGGAAACGCTGGAAAAATCCTGCCCGTCCTGGGATTCGAACCCCTGACCCTCCCATCCTTGGTTGGCGTCCTGACCAGTCGGCTACCTGGGACTGGAAGGTGTACCTTTTCATGTTCCGTGCTACAACAACAATTCAGTTGTTGTCGTGCGGCGGCTAGTGGAAAAGGTTTGCCAGCAAATAGAAGCCAAGGAATTTTTGTCAAGTGAAATTTCGCCTAGAATTTTGTTTAGAAGCAGCAAATAGAAGCCAAGGAATTTTTGTCAAGTAAAATTTCGCCTAGAATTTTGTTTAGAAGCAGCAAGATAGAAGCCAAGGAATTTTTGCCAAGTAAAATTTCGCCTAGAATTTTGTTTAGAAGCAGCAAGATAGAAGCCAAGGAATTTTTGTCAAATAAAATTCCGCCTAGAATTTTGTTTAGAAGCAGCAACATGTTTGTTCCAATAGTCACTCCATCAGAAAAAGTTTACGTCGAGATAGATTATTTATTCTTTGATTGGAGTCAGGGCCCCTTCACGGCAGCAATGGCCGCGTGCCTCGGCCTGCCACCGCCACCGGAAGGGGCCGAAATAAGTGACAGCGCTATTCTGTGGCCCAGTGAATTGGGCCACGAAGTACGTCGCGTGCCTGCACACGCAGTGGCTCGTGTTCAACAACTGGACGAGTTTCCCGCCCGCCATTTTTACGAACGGCGGCGGCGGGATACTTCAGTATGCTCTATCGATGGAATGGAGTTTGAATCCTTCTCCACGTATTCCGCATCAGTTGCGACGCCCAAAGCCAGCACTTCCGCAACCGCAACTTCGAAGGGTCGGCCCAGAAGAGCCAAGAAAACCTCCACTTCAGCACCAGCAGCGGCACCTGGCGTCACGCCGATGGTCCCGAAAAGACCAGTTGGACGGCCACCGAACCTGAACAAATCGCCGAGGAACCCCCCAGGGACAAATCCGGTCGGACGACCCAGGTCAAAACCACAAGACTCTGACATTGACCCACTCGAAGCAACCAGAAATTGGGTAGAAACGCTTCAGAATCCACTTTTGGTGAGTATAAACAAACTGAGAAACCGGTCCAAAAATTAGAATAACCATAACATATATTTTATACACTTTCAGTACTCATCAAAGACTGCAAACAACAAGAAAGACGTAAATTGGCACGCTTGTAGAATTCACCGGGTCGATGCTATCATTGCCTATTCCGTGCTGGACAACCTTTACGATCGAAACATGTCCTCGCCATCTGACCAGCTAAAAGATCGTTCAAAGTCGCCGCCAGCAGCGCTGATGTCAGACGACGAAACAAGCGAAACGTGGACCGAATACGAATATGGCAGAGGACAGTTTGGGTTCACCCTTGAAGAACCTGCTATTGGTAAACCCTAAAACTAAAATTTGGAAAGCTTCTTCAATAAGTTCATTGATATTAATTCCTTTTCAACAGATGATCCAGCTTTAGCAGCGCCCTCTAACCCCGGAAAAAGAAGCTTCAAATACGCCGCCAGAAGCGCCCTCTGAGGCTCAACAACAAGCTTTGGTTCCTGCAACAGCAGCGCCCTCTGAGGTCGCCCTCTCTCAACAACAAGCTTCGTCTCAAGCCTCAAGTGGGCCTTCAAGTGGTACTTCAACTGGAACTTAAACTGGAACATCAGCTATGCCCACTGGGCCTTCAACTTCAGTGGGGCTCAGTGGGCCTCCGGATGCCAATCCTGGAATGGCTTGCTTAGGCTACGGAAAAAGCGAAACTATAAACAAAGACTCTTAGGACAAGCGAAAGTATTAGCTTTGGCGCTTCGCATGTATGAAAATGCTCAGAAGCGTCGTAAACAATAATTAAACTACTGGGCTATATATAAAAGTTAACAAGGAAAGTTTTTAGCCACTAAACATTATGTCTATGTGTGTAAAAACAACTATTTTACATTAATTCCAGTACATGTACGTTTTTCTAATCGTTAAATACCAGAGTTTGTAAGCTGATAATTATTGAACTTGGCTTAAATACCAATAAAACTGCATTTCTTTAGATACATGCGAAACTTAACCGCTAGGGGCGCTTCCCGCCAGAAAATCTACGAAAACTGCCGCCGCCACCAGGTGGCGCTTGACAGCTTTGGCGAGTCGGTTTGCGGCTGTTTGCATGATTGCTAGCCTTGGTTTATGTGTTGGTGGTGGGGTTGGTGGGCTCTTTGGCATGGCGGAAGGCGGCGTTGGTTTGAATATCGGTATAATCGTTGGACTAATTGTCAAAGTCACCTCTGGAATAATTTTGGATTCATTGCTGGAGAGGTCACCAATCGCAAGTCCACTCGCCCGCCAAAAAGTCTAAGCAGGAAAAGAGGATGACAAATGGTTGGAATGGATCCAAGCTACTCAATCTCAACAAATTCAGGCTTAAATCGCGAATTGCATTTAATCATTGTTCTTCTTGGATTCAAAATGATAAAGATTCAACATTTTTGGCAATTGTATCAAGTAGGTGTGGCTGAATTTGGCCGGTCACAAACAATTTCATTTTATGAATTCCATATAGTGTGCAGTGAGTCTAAAGGCTAAATTTGATCAATCACCGTACTGAAGTATCGTAAATTATAACTATGCAGGCAAACCTCCTTTTCATTTGTTTCACTTTAAAAGTTTACTGGATAAATAAAAAAGTTCTATAGGTTAATCATACACAATATCTCCATACTCGATAATCCAATTGATGCAGAGGCAAAATAAAAAGTCACAATAAATATAATGCAATAAACTAGTGGCAATTTAAGCGAAAATCCGGATTATAGCTTGATTTCAGACTACTTTTAAAATCGTACGTCCTCATCTCCTCATCATTCATTTCAAGCCAATAAAATTAACGCTTCCATGTTAAAAATCTACTAATGCTTTGGAATATTATATATAATACAACAAAAACTCAATAAACGTTCAAGTTTCGCCTTCACCATGAAACCTGAACTTGGATCTAAAAATTAATAGGAGGCACATTTCTTGCCTTCGTATAGATAGTCAAAAAGTCCGCAGACACCCTTTGCATCAATTATCATGAGATGAAGATGGAAAAAACGACAGGTTTTAAGTTGAAGGGCTGTTTCACCTGTTTGACCGCTGCGTGCGAGCAATGAATCTCCTCCACCAGCCGAGTCTCACCTCCATGCAATATCAAACCCGGGATGATTATAAACTGTAGAAAAAATACATGTTTTATGGAGAGAACAACTAGATAATCCAAAACTATTTCTCTGTTCTATCCATAAGCAAAGCATTGCTGGGAAAGAAAAGTCGAGTAAAAAGTTTGTTGTTGCTGGAGCTATATTATCAAGGCTGCAAACAACAAGTCAATCAGTAAGTCAACAAATACTCTTGTCAATTTCGTCTAAAATTTTACCAGCATGTCTTTAAAAATTTTCCATACTGGGATGGGCTTTAGTGTTGTATGTAGACGACTCTCGTCAAGTTGTACCTTCCTCGTGAGTGTCTTGCGATTCGAAAACTTGTAAATGGACTCGAAAGACCGCTCAACAGTGGTGAAAAATCAATCAAAAGGAATCACTCTCTAAGGCGGAATGGCCAATCTACGGTATCAAGAACTGCAAACTTTATTGTTCGTTTGCGATCTCACTGAATTGATAAGAAATTATGGATTTTACAATGACTTTACTTTGTTATAGCTGATCTGGAACCTGCGATGGAGAAACGTGGGAACGACGAATTTACAAACGCTTTGTCTGAGCACGCAACGACGCCCATTCGCAAGCCATCCATGAGGCCGAAGAGACCAGCCTCTGGTTTGCCACCAGTTCCACTGTTTTCGGCAGAATCTACCAGCACGAGAAAAGATCCCCAACAGTCAACACTGCACAACAAACCAACTCCTTGTGCTCAGCGCGTGGAGGTAAATTTAGTTTCACTGCTTCAACATCACTTATTCTGCTTCGAATAAAACCAAATCTTTCAGCTCTGCAAACACTGACGTGCCGTGTTTGTTGAGTCCAAAATTTTGAATTCAACTGGCGGCTAATTGCACTGGTAATCCACCTATGTGTGACTTCGACTTTCCTCCAGGAGCGTTTCCTTGCACATAAAGAGCAGCTCACGTTATCCTGGATAACATGCTGGTGGATAACCGAATGGCGCAAAAAGCACTGTTAAATATTTGAGCACCGGATTCATCGACTGGTAAACTGAGGATTTATTCTTACGCTCAATACTTAAATTTCAGGTAAAACTGTTTTCCGTGAGAGGTGAAAAAGACGTGGCGGGGGCAGTGGATCTAGCTTCTTGGCGACTCACGAACATCTGGCAGAACATAATGTCACCAAAGGTAAAGCCAGAGTACCTTTCATAAAGTCGTATAAACTTGTGCCAAATGTACGGGAAGGTACAACTGTCACTGAGTTGGATGTTGAAACCATATACTGTCATTCGTGATTTCTGATTATATCTCCTCGGTTTACAGAATCCGTTCTAAGAACCCCACTGATGAATAACGGAACTGCCAATTTTCCTGCCTAGATCTTAGCTTTCGAATAACTTTCCCCGAACAACAATTTCGGATCGTCTCTTCATCATAAAAATTCAAGAGAAATGTGTAAATGACAGTTGGAAATCCCTTGCCTTAAAATACGACTTCATACCGTGATCTTTCAGAAAATTGAATGCTGTCGCGATACCCACACAATTCAAACTCTCGAAGTTAACTGGAAATGGTGCATAGTATAACTCTACAACACTATCCTTGCTGAGTTGTCCCTCTTCATCTATTACTGGTGTTAATACGTAAGCTGCGAATAAATTATCAGTAGATATGTAATTCAATTGTTATCAATACCGATAAAGCATTAACCATCACATATTCGATATGTATGTATTTCGTGTGTGTGGCACGTTATTTTTGCATGTCTCTTCTTTTGCATCTCTCTCTGCTTCCCTTACTACAACAGCATATACACACACACTCTTCCTCCTCCTCCTCCTCCTCTGGCTGATTGTCCATATCATCTTGACCTGCACTCTCATACACTGTCTGACCTTTCAAACCCACTTGACCTCCATCTCCCGAACTGCTTATGCCATCGTCGTTCTCCCCCTTTTGACTCCCCACCGGCTTATATGATGGATCTTCTTCTTGCTCTTCCTCCAAACCTATATGACCGATCAGTTCCAACAATTAATTCCATTCATATCTAACAATCTTCAAGTCCATTATCTTGTCCCAACTTACCATCTTCAGCATCGGATTTACAATTTTCGCTATTTATCTCCTCCCCCTCACTGTCATCATCAGCATCCCTATCGCCCGTCCCTCCTACGATATATCAAGGAATTTAATTCTTCATCAATACTTCTACTACAAACCAAAGCTAAAAATTCAAAGACGCGCTCACCTACTAAGATCCTCAACTCAACCTTCTTTCCATCTATCCACCTGGCACACTTTGTTAATGGATTCGTTCCCAAGGAAATCTTACGCAACAAGGCTTCATCTGCCATTTTCAAATCACAAATCTCTCCAAATCCTCAGTAATTAATTCCACTTTCAAAACAATAACAATACCCACCATCAACTTGTTGCTTCACATTGTCGTCGTTGCAATCACAGAATGTCGGTTTGAACATGTGAAGCTCCTCTGTAGTTACGTGCCTGTCACCCCCATGGTGACCGTTCATGTCGATAGAAGTAATCCTCACAATGATGGTATACTTCTGTTGCTCCCAGAACTCGCATCTAATACGTCCCATCCTATTCTTCTCCACACAACACAATACAATGGCTATGGACGGCTCTCTACTTCGATCCACATAGAACTCACTATCCACTTCTATTCTAACATTAAGTTCCTTTTCAAGTTCATTGTTTACATTTTATGCATTTATATATATATATATAGACATATCTGAACGAGTACGCGTCTTATATGCTACACATTATGTACTGTCAATCGTCGTCCCTCTTGTTTACATTATGCAAGGTCGATGGAACGACCTTTTTATTGGTTGATGCGATTTGTGCCGTTATGTCTACCATAGTTAACATTGCTTTCCAATTCTCTCTTCACCTCTCTCTCTCCCTCTCTCTTTTCGCACACGCATAAAAGTGCGTGTCGCACCTTGGTGCGCCGTCGTCTGATGAATAAACGCTTGCATGAAAGTACAATTATTATTTGGCAAGGCCACAGTGTGTGTGTGTGTGTTTACTTGATGGGCCACTGTACTGTTATCGATATACATGCATTTTACTGTATGGCTCAGCGCGCGCATTTGAAATCCTGAGAATCAACTTCTACCTGTTGCTATGCACTCTCAACATGGTCATTTCAAAAAGCATCTAGAATTTACGAAATTGTATGTTTTCAGTAAAGAACAGAACAAACTTTTTTGGAGAATAGAATCGACGAATTGTGTTAAACGTTCAACGACGGTATAACCTGCTTCAAACCGCGATACTCTGGCAGCTACTTATCTGAAAATGTAGTTAAACTTCAGAATGTAGAGATTCAATCAACAGGCCCACTGCAAATCTACACATTTAAAAAATCTACAGATTGTGTGTATACTCGAGATGATTACGGTTTTAAAAAACTATTACATGATTATAGATATCAAGTTAAGTCAAACAAGTATTCTGAAAGCAGCACATTCGTCAAATTAATATTCTGCTCATTTCAGAACTTATTTGGCAAACTAGTTTCTAAAAACTTACCATGGCTAACACTCGACTCAACAAAGTTGAAGTTAACAAAGTGGTATTTGCCTTCACAGGCGGTGTAACAGAATTGGAATTAATGTAACCGCTGAGCTTTGTTGTTGAACCGACCGGCAGGAATGACAGAATGTCCAGCCTCATCCGGCAATGACAATTTGTCCTGTTCAGTTTGCCGCTGACTTAAGGCTGTTTATAGCTTATGCTCATAGTCTATAGCTTAAGTTGATATATATATCTACTTTATCATCCCAAGCAGTCCGTTTTCGGTCATGCCCTTCAGCCTCGTCCTCTAATACCACCATCCCAAAGTCCTGTCTTCTCATTTTTATCGTTTCGCCCATGCTTCAGCCACTCGACAACATCTGGTATGCTTCTTCTTCCAAGAAATGCGCTGTTCGCTTGGCAGGCTTACAAAAAATACAAACAGAATAGCTATGCACTCTGCTCTATTCCCGATTTCAAATTGGTATTATACCTTGGCTTCAACTCACCACGAAATCGCTATGCTGCGATCAAATACAACTGGCCTTTCAAATACAACCTCTTGTACCGCAACAATCTCAAAGACTTTATACGTGTTGACAAGCTCCATCCCTGCATAATGATATCTTTCAGTAACACACACAATATTTTATTATTATTATTATTATTATTATTATCAACGCATCGTCGTAATAATATCGTCATCATTTCCCACTATCTTTAATATTCGTCACGAATGTTTCACCATACCTTCAGCAAATTCCAGTCGAATTTCGGGAAGAAGTTCATGGCGTCCTCAATCAATTTTCTTGGCACCTTTATCGCTGGGATCTCCTCCACCACGTTTCCCACCGCTCGAGTCCGTGATGACGGTCCCGCAACCTCCTCAATCCGTTCAGGCTCTTGTACGTCTGTATATTGTTTCTTTTGTAACACCTCCTTTTGCTCCTTAGCCCATCCATCACACTTCCTTACGGCTTCTAGCGCCAGCAGTTCTGGAAACCGTAATCACTTTGATTATTCCACTCAATATTTCCATTTAACACTAGATCTTATGGAGTTATACGACTTTGTTTGCTAATATTTAGCAAAGTAAGCGTATTCAGTTCGCTTAGTGGAACGTATCATTGAATCAAAGCGACGCGGTGCGGGCTGAATAGCTCTTGGACTTAGAGGCGCAACAGTGGTTTGAGAAAAAACTGATTCCAAGCCACTTATCTCCATCTTTTTCAGGTTGATCGAACCGTAAGAAACCACAAGGATACTCATCTACCAACTTGGAAACCTCTAGACGCCCCTAGTTAGCCTCGAGATACGAATTGTGGTTCATAGCCCCTGTATTAAAAGAGCACATGCATCAGGAAAAAGAGCATTGACATTGTAGTAGATCAGGTGAAATTTCAAAGGCATGGACATAGTCGCGTGAAGTAAAACCACCCTTAGAATGTACTGCAGTGAAGCAAGTCTCAGTCATTCGTGTTGCTTGTTCAAAATATCACATCGAAAGACTGACATTGGGAATTCGACAGTCTCCAGGTGCTAAGTCGGCTGAGTAAATCTGATATCTTCGGCTCGGATCCTTCAAAGCGGTTTCAGTCAGTAATCCAGTCCCACGTAATTTTGGAATCAAACAGACGGAAGGCGCTCGTGAGATATCATCACCTTCTCACCATCCGGTTTCAAAATACCCGTAAGACCCTGTAGCAGCCTATATCATCAAGTATGGCTTCATGAAAGAGTAGACTCACGAGGTGTCTCAATAGCGATGAGAACGTTGGAGAAGGTACATAGAAGATACCATTGAGAGGGAATGAACAAGGACATACGTGTGACAAGTTGTAAAAACTTTTGTGATTTGGAAAACGTGAAATCAGAAAGCGGGTTCGGCTTAAAGTAACTAGCGGTGTTGAGATTGTGCCATGTAAATGGGAACAGAGTGACACATTATGAAGTGACTTTGGTAGTCCTTAGCCGTATTCAACAAGAACATAAGAAGGAATTTTGAGATTTAAGATTTTCGCAAAAGAAGTGCGAGAGCAAGGGGACAAAATTTTAAAGCAAAAACTGATGTTTTGATTCTTGATGAATCGGCATTATAACTCATTATAATATATAAAGTTACGTGGATCCGATTGTGCGGGGAAGAAGTTGAAAAGTGTACTCGATTTAACTACGGAGATTTCAAAGGTACAAGTAGTACTCATAATACATGATGTAAGAAAATTTGTGGTACATTTTCTGCACTCTGTCCTCAACATGGTCCTTGCAAACCACTCAATATCTTTGATAATGAAACAAATGTATGAGAATCTCTGACCGTGTATGTATGGCAGGTTGCGTTCAAGTTGAACCAGAGTATAATTTTGCTGAAGCTAGTGTGGACGGTTTATTGGTTTCCTAGTTGCAAGATATAATTGTAACAAAAACAAAAAGTGAAATTTTATAGATTACGAACTGAAAAATGTTTTAGACACATGCCCTCCAAATGCCAAGGTTGCAGTAAACAAAGCGACATTTGGCTTCACTGATAGTGTAACAAAATTGGAATTAATGTTTCTTGGGCTGCAATTCGAGAGACAGGTGATGAGTGACAGAATTGTTCAGACATTCTTTGAAATGGACAACTTGTCCAGCCACTTTACCGCCAGTACAAGGATGTCTTTATACACTTTACATAATCAACGACTTCTGTGGATTCCTGACGGATTATATTTTTGTTAACATTTTTCATCTCGATGTTTAATGATAGTTCTAAGCACGGTTCGTTCACGTGATTAGTGACTGGTCGACGGGTGACCAAGAATTGTTATTGTAAAGGGCTTGACAATAGCCTCTATGCGAAGACTACTGACGTTTCGGTCAGTTCAAGGAAATGTAAACATCGCGGACGGGTAAATTGCGTTGTATCGAGCCTATATAAAGGCCGGTCAGTTTGGAAATTGGTAGGATTCGTTGCTCAGCGGTGGCTGGAGCAATACGTGTTGAAATAGTTGTGAAAGACGACAGCGTCTAATTGGTTGTAAACGAACGTTTTTTTTGATTTACTTGTGTTTGTGAAATTTCCAGTAGAAGAGGTTGATTAAAAGTCAAATGTTCGTCAAACCTCAACGAACGTCTAATGGTGGTTTTGTTTCGTAGCTCTCCGTGATCGATATGTATGCAAGATCGATAGAAAGGCAAACTCGTGAGATTCAAAGTACGACAGACGACTAAGGCAGAAAGTAATACGGAGGCTGTAAGACGTAAGATAGGATATTTTTGGACATCCGGAAAGAAGAAGCTAAATAGATAGTTTGTCAGCGGTATGAGCTCAGCTCAGACAGACCGCGGATCGATTCGTGATTCAGCCAAAAGTGGTAGTACAGTCAGACCGCGTGATCTAGTGAATTTCAGTGCAGTCAACGTGGAGGAGACTACGGAAAGATCTAACTTTCATGCTGACATAGTATATATGTGAACGCCACGCTACAACATCAAGTTTAATTCAACGGGAATTTAAAATTGTCACGCGATCATGTTCTCGGTTATACGAAAAGATGGCAAGTTTCCAAACCCAAAAAGGGCTGTTGCAATGATGACAAAGTAGGCACTAACTAATCATCCCAATTCGCGTCCAAACTCCAGCTCCATTTGACCGGACCTTTGTGACCTTTCCCGCTTCCATGATGACTTTTTCGCCCCCTATTCGCTCCCTGACCTCGTCTTTCGGAACACAGTTTTTCTGACCCAGGAATCAACCTTCATGTGTTCATGTAAAAGGAAACGCTGTCCTTCTCTCCGCAAGCTCGGCCGTAATTTAGAACACCTACAATTCTTGGAGTTTGTCCCGGAGTAACCAGAGGTCCACCGGTATCCGCCAAACAAGGCTGTTGCCTCCCATGTCCTCCCGCGCATAAGTGGACTTCTGGGTCATACCCGGTTAGTTTCGATAGCAATTTTTTGCAATCCGATTGGGTGCCAACGAATAGCCACGCGTAAATGACAGTTAAGCCAAAATGACCTGAAATCGTTGACAATTAGCGAATTTTGGCCACATACCCTTTGACCTCCGATACCTCCGGTACTTGCCCGATCCATTAAGGGTCCAAAGGGCAATTTTTGGGTGAAATCCGATTTCGGAAATTCCAAGCCGTTTGCCCACAGTAGGGCCTGACGTAGTTGGTCCCCTATGCCGCCCATGTTAAAAATCCGTTTTTCAGGCCTTATAACTCCGCCCACAGTAGGCGTTGGCAGCTAAAAAAAATTTTGGTGCCAAAGGGCCCCCAAAGGTACCCTATGATGCCCAGTAGATGTAGATCCGCGGGTCACGGGGGTGGCACATTCATTGTAAGTGGAACATAGATTTGCGGCTTCCTAGGTCCAGAAAGATTCAGGGGCGATAGGGAAAGTTGTGCGTTCATGTGGTTGTGTCGGCGATACATCTACGTAGCTCTAGATTCTAGTTTGGTATTCGTTTCAGCTGAAAGTTTATAAATTTGTTTCATTCTGAATCCGGAATTGATACAAAATTCTGGGAAACAGATGAGCATTTCTCACTTTCAATATTTAAAAGACCGGTTTTCAAAGATGTAGTGAGAGCATTTATACACTTCTCAGAGACTGGACTGGATATGGAGGCCAAGTTTACTTTATGATTTTGGTAAATTACATAGTGATGAAAGCAACATGTAAACCGACCAGAACAGGAGGATTGCAGTACTGAAAGCACCAAAAGCCGTGGGATTTATTCATGACTAAGTAAATTCGACATACTTTGTCTCGTCATTTGTCCCTGTGAAGATATTTTTGGTGACTGGTCACAGCAAAAAAAGGGTTAATGGCAAACTATTTTTGCGAACCAATTTAAACGGCACAATACAAGGTCAATGTATTAATGGGCTACTGATAAAATGTCTTCCAAACTATTTCACGTGATATTGCACTTATCTTCTGCGTATCTTGAGGAAAAGCTTCTGGAAGTATGCGAACTTTAGGTCCAGTTGATAGAAGTGAAGAGCTGTATCGTTTATATTTCTGGCAAACAAAAAGTGCAAACAAAATCTTCTTGGGCACTGCTGTGGCGGCTCTATACACAACACAAAGTAACACCGCTTGGCTATGAAGCACAAAATATGTCTAAACCAGGTACAATAAACTGGAAGAATATAGAAATTTTCTACAAACTTGCAACTTGGCTGAAACAGCAGCTCACATTGAAAACCTTAGATGGAAGAGACTGAAGTTTGGCATTCCTTCAAACTCTATGATGTCGTTATTCTTTGGCGGTTACGCATTTAATCTGCAGTTTTTTAATCTGTTGTTTTCTAGATATTTATGGTTCTAGAGCTTCCTTTTGATTGAAGCTCACTGATTGCCGTGCTTAAGTGTTGTCACTATTCCGGGTATTCCAGTGCCCGAACGGCTAGCAGTTCAAGCATTGGCGACTACCGTGAGATACATGCTACGTAAGCAGACATGTTCCTGAGGCCTTACTTACATTTTTTCGCTACCAAGAAACTGACGTTTGTCTGTGAAGGTCGGCGAGTTCATTGTTTTTATTATACAGTCAAAAGATGCAGACTCATATAACTTGTATCGGCGTCGTCAAAATATTCACACACTTGACATTGAAGTTTCAAACCAGCTGTGTCTGAAAAACATTTTGACTCAAAACTTTCAAATCGTCCTGGCATCCTTGCTCTTCGACGAGACCATGCTCGCAGATTTTCCAGAAATGGTCCTGCCTGTGAACCTAGTGGACATTTCTGACTCGGATTTAATGGTAAGTTGTTTTTAAATTGATTTTGACGTCGAAGGTTAATTCTGTGTTTCAATGTACTACAGTTAAGTTTATTTTATTACAGACCATGGACGATAGCGCCATGATCCAGCTGATGTCATCTTTCAATGAAGGTGTCGGTGCCAACGTGCTGTTCACGGTGCACAGAGATAGAAATTGTTCAACAACTTGAAACTTCATTTTGAAGAGTACAGTGGGTTGAATCATGCTCCACATGTCCTGTATGCGGAATTCTTCTTCTTGAAGCCTACATCCCGCAACGGAGCTGTATCATATCGCAAAGTTGGAAAGAAGTATCAGTATATCTTCAAGGAGGACCATCCCAGAGGTAAAACTCAGTACCAACAAGAACATGAAGTTTGTGGATATGCAAATGCACATATCAACCATTTCCGTGATCTGGTCAAAACGGAAGTGTATCATGCTCAAGATGAAAATGAAGCATTGGTCAGACATCTGTATCAGAGGTTTGTTACTTCTGCCAGACGAGTATTCCATCAACACATTATGGACATTCCGAATTATGTGATGGAAAGGTGGTATGAAAAATCTGCATCAGTCCACAAGTGCCAGGAGCAATCAAAAGACATTCAAAGGAGCGATTCGAAAAAGTGTTCTCAGCCGTCCCCCAATACAAATGTATCTGATTGATAGTTAAACTGACCGTTAGATGGATTTACTGAAAAATCTGTTTTCAGCATTACCACTCTTAGCAAAAACTTAGAATTTATGACAATTCTGTGCTTCATGTTGTGCTTGGAAAAAACTTTATGGCCGGATGTGCAGAAATATCAACCATAATATCTTGGCCATTTAAGTCAGTCTCTCACCAGAATATCACAATCTTTTGAATACGCTTCCGTGCGGCATTTAGGCATTTTACATTAATTATTACGCAATATTGTAAGTTTTTGGTTAAAAATTAAATAGCTTGAACCAATGTGTTTCCCTAGCACAAAGTTACGCTAGATTGCGACTAACCAGTTTTAAAAAAACATACATATTGCATTGTTTTCAGTGGCGTAGCGTGGGGGGTGCGGGGGGTGCGGCCCGCACCGGGCGCCAGCCCGGGCGGAGGCCAAGGGGCGGCAAAATTTCGAGACGCTCATCGATTTGTCGCCCCTTCAAAAATTATCTAAAAATTGGTCGCCCTCTCAAAAAATCTCTCAATTTGACCAAAAAACGGATTTTTCTCGCGCCTTCGGCGCGTATTTGCCGTTTTCATTCAATCGATCGAAATCAACTTGAGTCAAGTTTAACTTGCCAAAGAACAAGCCAAAAATTGCCCATCCGTGACGCAACGTCATTTTCGTATCTTACAGCACATTTCTGACCCACAGTAATACGAATAGATCAAAACCGAATTGCAAATGTTGAAATTGGAAAATTTTCTCGCGCCTCCGGCGCTCGTTTGTTTTTCTTTTGTATTTAGACATTGGGGTGTTCAAAACGTTCAACTGAAGAGTTTCCTTCATCAGAAAATTGTCAAAATTTGGAACATCTCAGATCTTGCAATAGAAATTCGGAAAAGACCGCACGAGAGAGTCAAAAACTTTTGGTATTTAGATTCAGATTGCGAGAAAATAATTTAAACAATAATTTCAACCCGGGGGGGGGGAAGGGGCGGCAAAATCTAAAAATCCGCACCGGGCGCCATTTAAGCACGCTACGCCACTGGTTATTTTAGAGCATAAAGATGTTCTTTCTGACGATGTAAGCGCATGATACGCAACTCTAACCTGAGCAAGCGACCTATACCAATAAATAGTCCACCCCTCTGGGGGACAACTGCCCTAGTTTTGGCTGCTCATGCTCGGTTAGTTTTATCCGGGTAAAATTAAGTTTAAAAAATTTGGAGGTCACGGAACTCGAAAACGCTTTAAACTTTCGCCACCCCAAAGGCTTTGCAAAATGATGAAATGTTACCAAAATTTTAAAGTTTCAGTTTTTGAAGTTTTTATTGATGGGAGGCTATTTGGACATTGCGAAACCATCGTGAACACCAGAATAACCGAAATCAATGTATTACCAAGGTATACGTACATGAACTCGAGCCAAAGTAGTAAAGGCAAGCAAGTTTAGGGTTAGCGTAATAATCTGCAGTTACGTAAGGAGTATTTTTATTTGGAGATGACTCTTGTTTTGGACGTCAGCGCTGCCTTGAGCACAGTTCTTGCGGCTGAACTTAGAGTTCCAGCTTTCGATCGACAAGCCAAACTTTTCGAAGTATAAGGATATTAACAAAGTTGAGTTTATAAGATCCTGGTTAGTCGATGTGAGAACTGAGAATCTAAGGATGGTCATTCATACACATAATCAAATTTGAAAAAAGGTAATATGTGATGCAACGAGATCAAGATATGCGTGTGTTTTTCAACAATTCCAGTTTCGACGGTTCCTGTTCTTCACAACAGAACGAGAATAAAGACAGTCGACAAAAGCCTCAGTGGTCTTCGGAACTACTTGTACGATGACTTGCTGAAAGGAGGGTCCATTTCGGCAATGAGCCTCTTGCACTTCTCCAAACTTTGATACTGCTGTGTTTAACGTTGAAAGCGACTGCAACCTCGTAAAGTCCTTATTCTTCTGCCATCTTCACTGTCTGCAATAGAGAATTTCAAAGTTAATCAAACTGCAAGCTCTTCAAGTCCCACAAATGGTGACTTAGACAGGAAAATGCCTGGTAGTCGGCGCAATCTATGTGAACAGCAAACAAAGTTGGCGAGAGCAATAAGTTAGTTGTACAGTGTTTTTTCTTGGTCGGAGTCTGGATCCTGAATGCCCGGCCCAAGTCCTGGACAAGTATACAAAAAAGACTTGGAGCCGGGATGACGAAAATTAAATAACAAAAGAGGCAACAAATACACATACACACTTATATGCTTGACATCTTCGGCATGCAGCTAGAAGTTCACTTGAAGGTCACGATCAAGTCTACGCTTGGAAGCATCCATCAACGCTGAAATTTTTTCAATGTTAAGCACTTCCAAGGCCACCGGTAACGTCACCTTCAATGACGCCAAAAGTTTTCGCACGAAGATATTTCCGTTTCTGTTAGAACAAAGTACGTGCTTCCACCTTACTCTCAGCCTAAGAATTTTGAAGAAGTATCCGAATATTCAGATAAGACTACTAAGCACGTCGTTAGTTCAAATATGACGGGGTGGGTGGTATCAGAATATCTAGTTGACAATATGAAGTATATCTGTAAATTATTGAAAGGCAGGTTTGAGAACAATGAAAATAGCTGAAGGATTTTAATTGTGATTTTGATAGTTTTCATTCTCTCCTACAGCGGTTTGACCCACCTGCTAATGAGTCTGCTGTAGAATTCTTTCGTGAATACTTCTTACACAGTTTGAAAATAACGTTGGAAGGACCCAAGTAGGGTTGCGTTATTATACGGATTCTTCAGCCGGGGCAACTCATACATTACTCTCTGAATTCCTACTATCCGTTCGAAAGGGTACGGTTTGGGTTCAGTTTTTCCTTTAATAACGTAAAACATACCAATCTGAACAAACCAAAAAATTGAATATATCTTAGGAGACATGCGTATTAATTCTAAAAACGTACTCAGTTTAAATTCCTCTGTCAGGTTTTGTTTCCTAGTGAAATGGGTATCAACTGTATTGCCAAAGGTTCTGGCTTTAGTGACATAATGGTTATTCAGATCTTCGTAGGAAGTGACGGAGTCTTCCTCGTATAAATCACTTTCAAGAGTATCGTCGAGAACTGGTTCACGGATTCCGGATTCTAAATTAAACAAAGAACTTGCCCAAGGAGATCGATAAAAAGCTTATAACGATAAAATCAATGTTTTCGTTCGGTTTGTAGGACGCTCGAAGCAAGAAGAATTCTGGCGACTTTGACTATCCACCAGGTGAACCAATAACGGTTTCAGAAGATCAAAAAGGCAATTTGGATAAGTAAGCACGCAAAGCACTTAAAGGTACCCAACCGGCACTCCCGTTTTCACCAGTACCTTCGAGCGAACACAGCTAGTTTGAAAAAACCATGCAGAATGCTAGTGAGTTACAATTGACTTGCCAATCGCTCGACTTGACAATTGGCACTTGTTGATGGAAATCTGACAGAATTTTTTTATATGTTCTCTTTTTGCAGCCCGACGAGCTTCAAGTTAGCTTATGAATCCATTTGTTTGCTTTGGAGCTCCGCCACGAAAAGCTTTCTGAATTTACACTATTTGGTGGCTCTTGGTCGTGGATCCCTTCTGTGGAAGATTAAATATTTTGAATTATCCTCAGTTTTTGAGGCAAAGACTGTCTATTCTTTGATCCTTTGGCAACCTCTTGGACGCTAGCTTATCAATGAAACTCACGTGACCGTCCAAAACTAATGCGGTAACTACACTACTGACTCTTTTCAGATGAACTGGATATTGACAGCCATCGCTTTCAAGTGTAAATTGCCATATCCGCGGTATGGTGAGCCCTTGGGTTGGTGTTGGAAAGAGGCCATTCATTCACTCAAAATAGTGATAAAGTTTAAAAAATTAGTCTTTACTTCTAAATTTCCAGCAGAAGACGTAAGGGAATTTTTTTATGATTTTCAGGGGAAAATTGTACACCCGTAAAAAAAGTACCAGCGTGCGAAATTTCTATAAATTCAAACCCGAATCATTTAATTATCTAGCCGTTCCCATTCGACTGAAGCGTCACAAAAGAGTCTTTTCTTACTTTCGCTGTTTTAGTTATTTTTTTATTCTTTTTTTATATCATATATAAGTAATTAAGTTTCAGGTAAAACTTTGCTTTACTCGACACAGCCGTACGTTTTCCAGATTCCAAGAATGGCCAACACGGTAGCCAAAGTGGAAATTTCATAAACTGTGGAAGCTCCACCTGCAACATAAAATTCTAATGTTACAAGTTCCTTCATCAGCATTCGCACTTATCCACTGTTTAAATTTGCTCACTTCGGCAATCTCGCATCTGAGGTTCTGGAAGATCTGACCAAATGACATCAGAAGCATTTTTCCAAAGGGGGGCGGG
>JAQGBJ010001017.1:0-27942 GCA_034698345.1 Sphaeridia pumilis | reverse complement strand
ACAGATCCCGTCATATCATTTGATTCCATTTCCCAGTCGTTTCACTTTCACTCTGATTCACTTCACTGGCTTCTCTCCTTCTCTCCTCGTCGTCCTCGTCTTCGCTTGAGCTTAATACTCTCTACTCTAGATAATATACAGTAGTCGTCCTCGAGTTTTTGATGATGAAAACTTACACAAAACCCAATCTCAGCCTGTATCAAATTTTACGCAGTCAGCTCTATTCCATGCACTCCAAACTTTAAATAGCTGTAAACGTCTCTTGGATCGTGTCGCGATACAAAACCCCCTGCGTATAGATCTTTCACATGCCTTTTTGATGCATTTTGCTTTCTCTTGTTTCAAGCTCACATTTCCGTGAATTTTCTATTTCTGCCAAGGAAAGGTTTACAAGAGTTTGTCGTGTTGCAAAAATCCATAAGTACGTGCGCAAGTATAACCGTCACACTGACACGCCTCCATTTTTGCCTATTAATTTGCAGCTTCATTAGTGATATCAGATGGCAGCTCTTTTGTCCTTTATTGCTTTTTGTCAAACAACAGAGAAGGTTCTAAATAATATTGCAAAAAGAGACGGAGCAAGCCGTGTCGAATGAAGTAAATATACTCTTGGCGAATTTTTAAAAGAGACCTTCTTTATACGGTGACACCAGCTTTTGTCATTTCAAGCCCAGGCAATCAGGCACGATTTCAACTCTTTATAGCAGTGAGAGAAGAGGCGTTGTTATCATTAGTAGAAATCAGAACCGCTTCATCGCTTGTAACGGCAGCAGGAGAAGGAACAAAGTTGAAAAGTAGCACCCGCGAGCCGAGTTTTTGAACTTTGCAGGAGGAGATAGAAAAGTAGTTGGTGTGGACTGTAGCAAGATGAAAAAGAAGAGTTTAATTTACTCGACTGTAATTAACGTTGCTTCTTAAGGTATACAGTTAGAAAAAGAGCCGTTCTAAACGTCAGCCGATAGAGGAAATGAGCAACCGAGTTCTGTGTCATAGATGTACGAGTTGCCCATCCAACACCATGTTTCAACAAGCTACGAAGCTGGATTCCCTTACCACCAACCAAAGGCAAATATCAACTTACACACTTTTTCTCCTGTTTGATAACGTCTTATGCAGTCAGAAGGACTGGTAAATGTGTACGGGTGCTGGAAATCCCTTGTGGAAAACTTGGAGACTTTTTCTCCAAGTGGGTAATTTATTATTACCCAAGCTCACACAATCACTTGTTCACACTTAAATAGCTTGTAGGCTCGAGTAGACTCATATTTCCTAAAGTTTCGTACAGTTTTTGCTCCAGTTCCTGGTTTACACTCTGGATGCCCGGCAACTTTATATACTTCATCAAATCCTACAGTAAAAGGCAAAAATCCGATAGACGACCCGAAGGCTCTGACTGACTTGACTTGTTGTTGTTATCATGTTTACTTGCTCAAGATATTGCGGCATTGGAAAGCCATGAATTTCCAATACTTGAGAAAACGCAAAGTTTAATAAAAATTGTGTGTACCCTCCATAAGTATATATACACAGCCGTCGAGCCCAATAAACCGATAGAAACCCAGCAAGGAGGGGATGAAATTAAGTTTTTGCTTCAAAAGAGCTTCAACTTGAGGTAAATGCGAATGGAAACTGAATAGTTACATATACAGACGCAGTTCACCGTCTTCAAAGCAATATTATTGTGTAACAAGGAACCTGGACAGATACAAGTGTATATAGGCATACAGCGCACACACACATGAAAATTTCATATGTATATGCACGTGGGGAGAAAGGCTTGAGAAAGCGTTTCATCCTGAACATGTATCAGATACGGACAAAATCCCGCTAGCAACTTAATTACTTTTACGCCAAACATCCGTCGGCTATTTATCTCCAAACAGCCACGTCTTTCGTCTCAACTTTGTGCTTAGCTGCACCAAACTTATTGGAACAAGATGTTCAGGGTTCAAGTTGCCATTTTGCAAAATTTTTACCCGGAAATTAATTTTGTGATACTCTCGGCTTGGAGCGCGAGGAAATGAGGCAAAAGAGGTGAATTGAGACCTAGGGCCATTTTTCAACGTAGGATTCACTGAGTTTGCGCCACGTTTGTTGACACTCGTAGAAATGAAGACATATGTGGAATTGCAGGACGCAGTAATTAAGTGCATCTGTTTTTGCACTACTTTCAGCATCATCACAGAGAACCAAGTGACATTTGTGTCTTGCTTTCCGTGTTTTCACCCGAGGAAAGGGAGAAACAAACAGAGGGAAAGTCCCGTTTATATACATTCACCGTTTATTGAAGTGAAAGCGTATATCAACGCGGTACTTACGTTTCCCCAGAGTATTCAACTGGATAAGGGATGATTGTGCCGCTGGGGGAAGGTTGACTCGTCTTGCCCATCCAGAAAAAAGCGTCTGCAAACAACAAATATTTCGTTTCTCAATAGTTGTCTTCATGATGGCGATGGAAATTTGTTGAAATTTTGCCCCTGTTCTTCAAAACTTACCTGGACCGTTACCGTCATAGGTGAAGTTTTTGATGAAAATGGTGTCATCATCTACGGCATAAACAAAGCCTGAAACTTTGTGGGCGTACATGTTGAATTCTCCAATGAATTTGCCGTAGTATTCTTTGCTGTTTCCTGGACCTCCCCAATGGCCTTGTCTGTCCCGAGCTGCGGAAACTGCAACAGAAAGTCACATGGTCATTAACGTGAGCGAAATAACAACAAGCTATGTAAAGGATTGCGTTGGCGGTTTTGATGGGAAGCTATTTTCACACTTGTCGAACCAGTCGTCTGAAAGGTCTGTTGTGCAAAATTTACTTGTGTATATATTATATGCATTAGCCTGGTGACAAGACTGAGAACAAATGGAGTGAATTTGTAAAGGCGGTATACATAATGCCGTTAGGAGTTTTGTGTGTGCTTTGTGGTGTTTTGTATACGGGAGCAGGTTGAGAATGCAATTTCATAATGACAACACTAATGGAATCAATTTAGCAGAATTCAAGCGCATTTACTTTCCTCCCAGGATTGAATTTCGCCCTTGTTATGCTCCTTGGTTGGTAGAGAAAGCTTCCTGCTGTATATTGATTTCACACTATGACTTTCTCCCGTATTCCTGTCACGAGTATATTAATTCAGTATTGTGTCCTCGCCATAATAAACCGTCTCCACAACCAACCTTTTCCACATTGCTCTGCTCCCTTGTCTGAAACTTTGCATTTCTTGCTCAAGTTTCTCCCCAATTTTTCCCGCACTTACTTCATGATGCTTTTCAATCTGGTAAAAATTGACTTAGCCGGTAGAAGCTTTTTACTTGAGTACTAGTGCTAGCGGATGACGGTGGTGACTAGATTTGCTTTGGAGGCCTGAAAATGGCACCCTGAAGAAGCTTTTGACGCAGAACTAACGTTCAAAAGTAGCAGTCTGATTAAGGAAGGCAAGTTTCAAAACATTGATATTACTATTGCAAGCTATTTTGTTTGTTGACAAACTTATATAGTGATGTACACGTTGCAAGGTGTAAGGTTTTGCGGGGGAAAATATCAGTTTCTTATAGGGGCTGTGAAAAAAGACTATGGAAATTACGCCCTGGATGAGCTTTCGTGCAAGATCGATTTCGTATGATCTCGTTTTCCTCCGCAGCGTTCAAATTGAATTACGCTAATCAACTCTACCACTCTGCCTTCAATCTTTTTAAAGTCATTCTCAGGTAACGAACCGAAGGAAAAGACTTTATGGAAGCTGTCGTGTATACTGCGTGGGTATCGTAATTAGCACTTGGCCACTATGACCAAGGCTGTTTGCCCTCATGGGCGGTTCGATGAGAATAAATCATTGGTGAGATTTCTGAGCGCATTTCAAAGCGTATGACTATACATATGTACCCTTCTCTCGAATGGATTTATAAAGTCATACGATTTACTTGCAGTCCATTAAACTCTTTGAATTACATTTCGTCCCATATGCCGTATTCCACATGCTGGAGCTGGGTTATCCCACACCTCGCTTTTTCTGCTACCACCAAACGTACGGATGTACGTGACCCGGGCAACGTGATAAAGATGGCTTTTTGTGATGCACATTATTGCAGTGACAATGGTAGATGGAACATGTGTTTTCGGCATACCAACAGGATGTTTTATCGTGAATTCTTCTTGGTGTTGTCACCAACAAAAAGCATTTGAATGGAGGAGCTAAATATGAGGAATGCAGCAACAAGAAAGTTGTCAAGGTTGCCGCGGGAGACATCCATTGGAAAAAATACGCTGGATGAATGCACCTTGATCGACTTTTGCTTTTTATCCTCTCTTCTTCTGACAAGCTCTATACGGAGGATTTTCCAACTTGATATTATATACACCCCACACAACCCATGATCATCAGCCAGGAAGAGGCAGGCAGCCAGCCAGCCCACTCGAGCGTGGAAAATGAAATATAAAAGTGCATGGACTTTATAGCGTCGTTCGATCCCTTTCTTGGATCTTGACTTTGGTGACTGGCTGACTTTCTGTCGCTTTTACCTCTCACGTCATATGCCAACCAACAACAACTCCCTCTCAATCAATAAATTTGATATTATTATTATTATGACGATTATTATTTGCTCACTCCCTACTCTTATACATTTTCCATCATGTTTAGTCACCACAAGATCATAAATTACTATCATCTCTTCCCTTAACACCATGTATTACTTAGCGCCTCGCCCGCCTTTCCCTCTGTGAAACATGAGCTGCATATGAATCAGAACCAGGTCTACTACAAACGACTTTCTCCCAGATACACCCACATACACAGAGACACGTTATCCGAAATTGGTTCTTTGTATTTTGAAGCCTATACAATGTAGAAATAGGCTCTTCGATGTGTTCAAATTTCGCTAATAACTGCGGAATTGGAGTATGTAAACCCTGGTGAACTTTCTGTTTCACTGTGTAGGCGTCTCAGGAAATTGAACAGAGAAAGAGATCAACCCCTTTACAATTCCAACACTTTTAGCCTGGTTCAGCAAAACGTAGGCGTTTGAAAAGGTTGAACCAGGAAACCTTGAAAAAGAATGGCAACACCTAAACAAGATGAAATTCCAGGTTAGAGTGCCACGGAAACGGCAAACAGGTTGGCTTTCACCACAAAAACGTTATGAAAGGGTTCGAGTGAAATTGAATCTCTTCAAATTCAATCACAGCCTCATCAAAGACACTGTATGTTCCAATATTGAACTCGCTCCGTCTGTTGCTTCTCCCTGCTCTTGGAAGTCAGTTTTTTACCTACAAACATTCTATGCATGAAACACGAGCGCAAACTCAAGGCAAATAATATCGGGTAAACTTTCAGAAGAAGCGGCTATAGGGTTGACCAAGAAACCAACACTAAAATGACTTTACAAGAAACTGGTAAGCCGAAAGACGCTACTAATTAAACCGAAATTAAGTTTCTTTGAAGACCAAGTCTTTCTGAATGGGACATGACCTGAAATTTCAAACTTTTTGAAATAAGCCGATTCTCACTTTGTTTCCTTGGCGGAAGAAATTTACAAATATCCCAACGACAAACAGAAAGTGGATCCGCCAAGCCAGGAATGTATATATATATAGTTATTTAGATGTATTCGTTTGCAAAGTGAGTTGTTCATTAAGAAGAGCTTTGACTAATAAATTTACAAAGGCCTTGGCTCCGGCACCACCAATTTATGCCGAAGCGGCATTATCAAATGTGATCAGAGTAAACTTTGTAAACTAAGGCTCGGGTGGTGCCAACTTGAGATTTATAGCTGATAACCAGAAAAAGTAGCAAATGCATGGCATCCGGCATCGTAAAACAGCATATAAACACATCTACACTCCATATCGGCCAAAGTCTTTTAGATAATTAAGAGTCTAGAGGGTGAAGCAGGAGGTAAATCTGTTCTCTCAATCATTGATCCAGCAGTATTGCAGACATTGGTATCAAAATCAAATAACATAATCTCCAGCAGCCATTGTATTGAACCAGCATTTATATACATGTATGCGTAAAGCTTTGCAAAGTCCTGGGTGATTCTGCTACTGCTTGCTGTTTATCTCAAGTCGGTCGTCGTATATTTTTCATGGTGCCGTTTCGGATGCATGATTTTCCCGGTATCGTTTCCTTGTTGGCTTTGATGAAAGAAAGGTGCGTTGTGTATATATACCTCTGACGTCCATACACACGACTCTGTTGTTGCCCGTTGCATGTGTGTAGTTGAACACAAACGGCCATTGAGCCGTCAATCTCTTGCGAAAATCGATGGACTGAAATGGAATGGGTTTACCACCGTTAACCTGGCCTTACAGCACACTTGACTGATTTTCTATCTCCGCACCCTCCCAAATGGACACATTTCTTTATCCAACCGAGCTTTTTTTCTCGCCAATTCATTCTTCCCTCCCCATTGCAATCTACGTTCTGCGTACACTTTTCTCCTACTGATGCAATAAGCTTGATTTATGCTGATTGTAATTTTGAAATTTTATTATCAAGCCATACCAAAAAATCTATTGTGAGGCACCTGTAGTCTATAATCCTAATTGCACGAGTTGGAAATGGGGTGTTGAAATGTATATGGAACGGGAGTGCATTTACACGGCTTTGATTTCCTCCCCAGGGACCTCGTATTGAAATCAGTTCCGGATCTTATTTTCGGGAAAGCTCTTTAGAGGGAATCTAGCCAAGGGAAAAACTGGAGCCGGACTCGGCAAACACATTGATCGTCTTCATAGCCTTTAAGCTTCAGATGAAGAAGCCTCGAAGCCCACCACCAGTATTAGTGTAGCGTAATAAATTGGTGATGGTAGTGAGTAGTGGCGGTAGCTTTCACTGCACCCTTCCAGACACTCTCACAGTCAGTCCCGTAATCTCCGATCCACTCTTTTCCATGTACAGGAATCTGCCAAGCTCAATTTTGTCTAAAGACTCTTGTCATCCTCTCATGTTTGCTTCATGATGCGAAAGCCTTGTTTTCCATAGGGACCCAGCCAAAAAAGATCAACTCCAAAGTTTACTTTCTTTCCTTTTTATGTACATTTAATGCTGTCAATACAATCTAATGTTTACAGTCAAGCCTCTCTTTTTCGTCGATATTCCCATCTCATTTTCCTCATCATAATCTTGATTCCATCAAATTGATACAAAGCTCTCCCTAATGCATCTCCTCCTAATCGTTATCGTTTGTACCTATACGTAGCAGCCTTATGCAGTTGCTTCCACTCTCTATAGTCCTTTCGAGAGGGAGATACATTTTGAAACTAAAAATAATTATCCTTGTCATATCAATCATAGAAGCAAAGAACTTGATGCGACGGTTAAAAATCATCATGATGCGTTATGCGCTTTCGCAAATTCGAAAAAGCCATCTCATGACTTCGTGTCCTACGAGTCCTACCACAAACTGCACACAATATAACAGCAAACTGTGATGTGATTGTGCAGGGGCAAGTATTGAGCGGAATCCACATTCGTGTTTGAACCCACGCCGCTAAATACCACTATAAACTTCTCACATATGTACAGACGTATGGTGTAATGATGGACTAAAAGCATTTTGAGTTGGTCAAACGTACGTGCCTTCTTTCGCACGCTTTCACCACGAAATTGTCGAGATGACTTTGTTCCAGTTTCTCCGGGAAGGGAACAAAAAAGAGCTGGAAATCCCTCTCTAGCCCATGTGACTTATATAAACGATGACATGATGCTTCTTGAATGTAATGGAAACCTAATCTTATTCTAGTGACCACAACAAAAGAGGGGAAAAGTCATCCCATTTTCTCAGCTCTTTTTTTCAAAGTCAGTCCCCCATCCTTCAAAGAAGCAGACATACACGCTATTATAGCTTGTTGCCGTTGCTAGTTTCTGTATATACTTTTTGTTTCTTTTCTTCGTTTTTGTCCTCGGGCTATGATAGGGACCGTAATAACTTTGAGAAGCTCCAGGGACTTGTACTTTATTTTTATTTGCAATCTTGCCAAATGGCTGCGGCTCAGTCAGTCACGGTTATCCTTCTTTCTGTGCCTTGTAGCAATTATATTGGTTTGTGACTTTTTGTTAACGAGGAGAGAAACCTCGCCGTATTTTTCAATAAAGACTCTTCTCATGCTCCAAAAGTTTGGTGATGACAGCCAGTTCTCAGCGTCGAATACTTGTGTGAATGGCAAACTTTCATAAAGATCGAAAGTATATTTTTGGCGACATTGTATTTCTTGTGAAGGTCGAAAGCACGTCTGGCTGGATATACTGTACTGTATATAATGTTGATGGGTTGTCATCATACAACATTCATTGCTTCGTATACATTAAAAATGTAAATGGCACCGGAGATGACATTTCAGTTCAGGCAGTATAACAACCGGAACGGAATTGACATTGTGTTAATCACACAAAAAAATTCACATGTACTGACATGGTGACCTGCTTTTTTGCAAAAATTAGCCTTTCTCAAATTCAGAAGTTTCTAAAATTTACACATGGCGTGCTCCGTTCCGCAAAAGACCCTGATGAAATGGAAGGTTCCAGATCACGAAAACGTTTTTAAATTCAACACCCATATTTTCTATTCGAAGCACAGGCTCGTTAACTCATTTCAGCGTTGGTTAGTACACCGTCATCGCAGAACCAAGTACGCTTAGCTAGCGCTATGAAACGTTAATTGGCTGAAATGGCAAAGTGCAGCATAAGACTAGTGACTGACAAATGTGAACTGCACATCCGGCTTGGAACAACAAGTTGAATTGCATTTAACAAGCTCATGTAATTGTTTGCAAAAACAAGAAAAGCCCATTCACCCTTTTCGCACGCTAGCCGCGCATGGCAAGAGGTGGATGAATGTATATAATTTGCAGATATCGCTTCTTTGTTGTAAGGTGAGAGAGCTACAAGCGCAAAACGGCGACCAGACAGACAGCAGCCGCGCTTCTTGGATTTGAATGAGTAGACGAAGGAAGAAAGATTCAAGCAAAAAGTTGCACACATGTAAAGGGTTGCAACATATTCTCATGCTACTTACGCACTTTGAAGAAAGGAAGAAGCAACTGTTAAGAAGGTGTGACAGGGTTTGTTCCGCTTTTTTACGTTTTATGATCATGCGGCTTGTTTGTCGGAAGCAATGCACTCGAATATGTAGCTCTGTAGTTGTAAATCTAACGGAATACATAAATTTGAATGTAAGGATTTTGTGACAAAATTCTGCTGATATTTCAAAGTTTAAAACATTATTCAGAAGATTGGGGGTCCACAAGGCCTTCTTCGTGTTTTCAGATTGTGAGAGGAAGTCACAAGGTCTGAAACCAATTTGCGAAAACCATGTTAACGTCTAGTGAGACATGACGGTCGGCATTGTTTGAGCTTCGCCGAGGAGTCAGTTGTATGACAAGTCTTGATTAATCCATATGTCCTAAAAGTTATTTTCAGTCACGTTAGTCTGAAGGTTTTAACAAGGTTTAAGTTGTACAAACGAAGTGAAATGCCTTCTGGCATATTAACGTGCTTGCTGTCAACTTACTTGTAGCTTCTTTCGCCTTGTACAAGAAATGCCTGCAGATGTTTATATACATCTTGGCATTCTGTCTGACAAGGTAATTCGGGATTCAAGAATAACAGTTATTTGTTATTATAGCTTTTATAACGATGATAGTCTCAGAAAACTCAATAACGTGATTTTAAGCTGGCAATTTATCTCACGTTAATATGTATTCGCGTTTTCAAATTTCGTCACAGAGTTAAGGTCTCCAATATGATTGTTGTTGGCTGTCTTACTTTCTATGATACCTCCAAGTGACCTTGCACAGGGTTGTCATATCACATTTTACATCATCCATTCGCATTCGAAACAAGCGATTTTTGACTTGGACATAATTTCGGAGGCCGAGTAGAATTTTTAATTCATCCAACCAATTTAGTAACGACTTAGGCGGGCTCGGTAAAAACAAAAATTTTCCACCCACGTGGCTCTTAAATTAATTTTGGACCAGGTGTGTCACAGTCATTACTGTTAAAAAATTCGTGCATGACGTGGACATAAGACGAAGACTAATGTGCTCACAGCGCTTGTTTCCGCAATTTTGTCCATTTCCTCATTGCTCACTCACACATGTGATTATATGATGCTCCGCACATCAAAGATACTTTTGGACAATCTCTATATTTGCCACGGCCGAATGTAGAGTTCAACTGCTGCGAATCATCAGAATACACTATATTGCCGGTGGCGGCTCATAAAGATCACGGCCTCTGCAAAAAGTGTTGTCATCAGCTTTTGCATGACGGTAAATGACAGTAATTTGTGTCCAAACGCCTAACCGCCTTTACTATTAGGGATTACTCACGTGCCATGAAGATAATGACTGGTTTGAGGGAACGTGAAAATTTGTTTTCTTGTGGTTCCTTCACTAATGGTGCAAAATGCCTCGGCAAGGCACAGACTGTTACCAGAGCCAAACTCACTTCTGCCGGCAATATATATTTCATTTATAAGGAAGTAGAAACGTATAACCTCTTTTAATTCTGGAATTCATTTGAGCCTTGTCATGTTACTTAATTTTCGGCTAGAGAAGTAACCGGAAGCTCCAAATAGTCGTACAGAAAATAAATTCTCATCCCCAGTCGTTTTTTTCTGAAATTTTAATGCACGAAGCACTGATGATGCAATTGAAATCTAATTACTGATAATCTTACGGCGAGATACAATAAATTTACTTGTTAAGCATAATATATACACCAATGTTTACTTGTCACAGTTCCTTAATTCACTTTGAGCAATAAAGTTCAATTACATGATACATGCACTGTGATCTGCATCGCTTCCATAAATTAATTCATCCGGTTTGTGTAGTAGGGGACAGTTTCATTTCTAACAGGCTTGGTAATTGTTCACGGTTGCACCGGAACCGTACATTTCTACAATCAGGTAATTTTTCGATGCTATGAACATCAATGGTCTGGTCTGCTCTGGTTCTGAAGCGTGTCCAACTCGAATGAGCCCAACAAAGTTTATGTAAGCTCGTGTAAGGCAGAAAACAGAATAATACAGAAATGTTTGATAGCCGCCTCTGTATACTTGTTCAATTTTATGATTTTGTCATTCTTACGTATTATTATCAGCTTTATCTCTGACACACAAGAACAAGGATTTGCTTTTTCACACTTGCAACAGCGTTTTTTACGAAATCCATATTGCTGCTTCATTCACACTTGTTTTTATTTTTATGGCCGGCTGCTAAACCTTTGAATACACACTCTGACCAACCTTCTTCAAAACCCCACGACAACTTGCTCAAGAAACTTGACTACTACTCTCCCCAGTTTAAAAACCTTGTTCTACTCACACTCGATGAACAAAGAATTGTCATAGCTGATTTTAATCTCGATCGCCACACTACCAAAGATGTCAAATGTCTCCCACTATAGCTGGCCACTGAGAGCCTCAAGTAATTCACACGGAACATCAAAGTCTCATATTATTACGTAAGAGATTATTCTTTGCTTTTATAGCCATGAGAGTGACCAGCGACCACAAACGATAGCGATATAACAACAATAGTTTTGTTGCGGTTTATGGGAAGCGTATAACCGCACCCCTGGGGTGCTCATTCACACACGGCAGAAGACTTCGCAAACACACTTCTTCCCAGTTGCAAAACCGACGAACAGAGACAATTCAGGACAACAAATTGGACGAAAGTGGCCACGATTCTAAGAGTGTCAATTAGGACTCTCAGAGGTAACGTAATCAGGTGTTTTTGTTTCAACTTTCGGTAAGATCGTACATAAATGGTAATCAATTTTGATGAGCTTCAAGAAGAAGGTTGCAAACAAGAAACCAAAGTGGCTCTCCCAAAATACTGACTATGGCATTCGTTACGTCAAGTAGCAATTTCTGTAGGTGCCTTCAACGTTCCGATTCTTATTAATACAGTTCACCAAACATTTCCTATGTCATCATGTTTAATTCAGTATTTATGAAGCTGATGTCATGTATAAAAATACAATTTTCATGTCCTACCTTTCGACCTCTTTGATGCTGCTTTTTTTGTCGTCAGCCCTTGTTGACAAGTGTTTACGTTGTGAAAATTTGGCGAGTTGTTCTTTAACAAACAGATTGTGCAAGTGCATCAAGAGGATGTTAAGTAATCACTGACGTTCAGTCTCAAGATGCCTTTCAAGCGTCATCTCATCAGTCCATCCTCCTACAGACGTTTTCAGCGTAGCCACCAAAGTGCATCTTTACAATGGTCAACTCGAATCTTTATTGGCGATTGTTGTCCCATTCTTCAGTATTAGCCCTAGCATTTGTTGCAACTTCTGTTTCTGCTCCGGACGTGTTAGATATGGGTCCGTTTTAAACTAATTCTTCCGGTCAGTTTATACATTCTAGGTACAAAGCTGTAGACAACTCAATTGATTCACCTGCGAGTTGTAGGCTGTATTGATTGAACTTTTCGAGAACAATAAACAGCAGCACTACGCCTTCAGCTTGTTTGCTATTTTATCCCCCCAAGGGACAATCTGTCCATGTCGATGCATTATTCAGCAACAGCAACACCTCCACAGCAACAGATTGTTGTAGTCAGGCCCAAAAATTGCCCAATAAACCACGATAGAGGTCTCTTTTATTTTCCCAGCTGAAGATGGACATAACTTCATAACATTAACAGTACTAGAAGGAGTTTGCAAGAATCCACTTCCCTTGTTATCAAACTATCAGTAGTGGAAATCTGCAATGAAGCATTCTCTAGGCAACAATAACGACTTCTTCTGATGGCCTTCCCTTAGCATTTGTGAAGCGGGGCTTTGAAGTCAGCTTTTTACATAAAAATACCTAGTTCGCTAACTATCTCTAATTATCACAATTTCTCAATTTCGCTAGCTTTCGTGTCAATTAGTAACCTCCACTAAGGTAAACTTACTCCACTTGTAAAATCAGACCTTCAGAGCCGAGTGTATGTATTGCCCATGTTGACGTCTCCTCTTACATATTTCAGGTCGTATAGGGATTTGTATGATTTTAAAGTTAGCTTTTTAGGACGGCAAAAAGGACGATAGATAAGCCCTCACCTGTTCCAAGTTGCGCAACAATAACTGCAATATATAGACAGATCGTGACGTTTGAGCACTAACAATTTTGCTTTTCAAAATCTTGTTTGATGACAAACACTCAAAAGGTACTTGTTACAGGCTCGACTTTAATTGAATTAATATTTAACAGGTGATCGGTGATTCAAGTCAAATCCCGTTTGGAATATTATTAGAAGCATTTTGTAATTGTTTTAACAAACGCTTCACAGGCTGGAAGTACTATTTATTTCAGGTTAACGTCTGAAGTATATATTGTGATCTACAAACCAACCAATAAACAGACAATCGTAATCCAACGTAGAAGCTACGGAAGTATCATGACTTTTAATAGCTTCAAAACTGTCATTAGCCCCAGGCACAATCGATGGCGATTTTTGCCCATTGTTCAAATCGGTAATAAGATTGCAGATCCTTGGCGGTTCGTTGCCTGCCGCTATAATGCATTACTTGACTTCCCCTTGCGATTCCATCGATGTCATTTGAACTCTTCTTTTGCAAAAAACAAGACGTGACGGAAGGCTATCATAACCAATGTACTTGATCAATTACAAACCTCCTTGTTATGTATACTTTGCACTTATTTTTTTAAAATGATCCATTCGGTGTGCTTCAAACAATTATTTTTGGAAAATATAAGTACATTTTGCTTTTCGTATCACCAGACATGTATCTGAAATTTGAATTTCACGAGAAGAAGAGCGCATGGAATTACGTATTCATCCATGTGTAGATAAGCGTGGGCGCTTCACAAGAGGATTTCGCCGGCAATTTTTCTACAATAAGGCACGGCAAGTGCATACGCTGCTGCTATGACGTCTTGTGTACAATAGCAGCGTCAAATACACACATTATTTTTTGCAAATGAATTCACGTTACACCAGATGCCGGATCCAGCTTGTACTTTTGTGTACCGACAAAGAAGCAAATTTCCAAGAATATTATCACCAAAGAGCTCACTATATCCTGTTGGTACCAACGTTCAATCATGAATTTCTCTTTTTCAATAATAATCTATAAAGTTATGTTCCCGTGCACATGTTTTATATTGATTCATCAAGTAAGCACGTTTTCAACGCCATGGGAGAATGCTTGAGAGAGATCACGCAATGCATTTACAGCGTGACTCTTTGGCCCTCGGCCTATGTAATCAGTAGCAAGTACACAAGGCAAAGCATAACTTGGTTGAGTTGAGAAACTGGTCAATCAGCAGGTCAAGTGATGAATTATCTGGGCTGACGGATCCAATATCTACTACCTTTAAATCATACTGCGAGAAGATGACCATGATAATTATAAGGAATACCTGAGCTGTCGTAGTCGTGTAGCGCTCTTTAAAATTTGGGGTAATTTCTACAATTTCTTGCATGAATCAATACTAATTGCTTATTATTTACATTGCACACCCATCGCAGTATTGAGCAAGTAGCATGATTTACGTCAAGTCTTCTAGTACAGACCCAGGTGAGAGGATAATTTATTTGCCCAAATTTGTAGAAATTTAGAGCAAGGGATACTCAATAATGTTTAACCAACTTACCGGTGCTCAGGAGGCAAACAAGAACCACAAGGTTTTTGCCCGCACAAACAAGTCTCGATCCTGACTTCATTGCGGCGAAACTAGCAATTACAGACGGTAATAATGGGACCTGTGGTGCACATTTAATGGATAATTGACACCTTCTCCTTTCCCTTTCGATTTCCGTCTTCTTCTTCTTCTTGTTGCAAAATTTAAATGCTCATAAATCAAACTTTCCGCACGCACATTATACACTGTGCAAAGTATCGCTTGAGCACCGCCTGCCTCTTGTTAATCACACTACAGGGGTTTCTGGTTACAGTAAAAGACAATTAAACATTCACACAAGCATTATATCTCTTATACGCACTCGCAAAGCACTGTAAATACTGGTTTATATAATTCGTCCACTATGTGGGCCACGGGGTGAGATTTCTCGAAATACCCCGATGAAGCTCCAGGCAGCGTCTGGATCCGTAACTATTATTATACTTGTGAAAGTTGTAGTATATTTAACATGTATTTCAAACTTTAATTTTTATTGTCGCGAGTTCCTTATTGTCGGACACACAGGTTTAAAGTTGACTGCGAATTTAACCCAACTTGAAAATAAGTTTTGTCTTTTTCGGTGGATTCATCCCCGCGAGAACCACTCTTCGAAACGTAAAGCTGAAAAAGCCACTGTTTTTTGAAAAACTATAAAAAGCCACTATTTCAGATTTTTTCGGCAAATTAAAATTTTAAAGGGAGGGAAGTCACAAAACTTGGTTGGGGCAGATGGCACAAGAGAGACCAAGATGTGTTTTGCAGAACGCTCCCTCTCGTCAACTGTTAATCTGATGCCGCTTGCTCAAGTCTCTTGTGCGCTCTCGTGGCTGGCAGCGTCGTGTTCTGGTGGGGTGGAAGGCAAACGCAAGCTGCAACTGCGGCACGGCTCCTGCCGCCATAGCGAAAACTTGTGCTGCCGCCACCACCACCACTACACGGCAAGCAAAGCCTCCCAATAACGTTTGTGTGATGACAAGGATGACTTGAAATGAATCTCTGTCGAGGCTCTGGTATAGTTTTCAATGAGGGGCCACGACATTATTTTAGGTTGACGTTTGCAATTTTTGCAATGCAAAAATATGATGATCTTCTCAAACTCAGTCAACAAGAAAATGTGCAGCGGAAAGCAGATTTACCCTTTATCACTGTAGCTACCAAAATATGAAATTGAAACTAACGCTATAATTTTGTTTATACTTGCTACAAAATCACAATTGCCATGTACCGGAAACAATTGGCATATCTCCTCCTTCAACCAGCCACATGGATTTTTTGCCCACTTGTGTTTTTGCTATTTTGCAAAAATACAGGTAGAGCATACGTTTCAAGTCAAGCCGAAATTAAGTTGGTCGAGCGGAAGAAAGAACCTTGAACGTTAATTCGGTGGCTGCTCAATTCCAGTCTCGCCATACGCCAATATTCAAGCTGATTAAACTAACAGTAAAGACCTTGAGTTCGTGTAAAAGAGCAACTGTTAAGCTTTTGAACCAAATGTTCATGTGGCATTTTCAAAGCCCTCTGGTGTTGAATGGGGGAAGCTTGCATACGTTTGACTGCAGTCAGAGTTAAAAGTCCTTTGAGACAACATTTGGGCTGCATTTACCAAGTTAACATGATAATGGTTTTGACAGACAAAAAGTGCTACGTTTTTCCTGGATACGGTTTTTGATGAGTTTTATATTGAGGGAAAGAGAAGGACGCAGGACGGCGGGGGTATTCTAGCGGTGGGTGAGAATCTGTGGAAGTTTTGGTGTTTTCGGGTGGCTTGGTGGCTGTGTTGGTGGTGGTTGGTAGTGGATGGCTTGCGCATTTTGTATCCATGATCAAGTTATGTCATACCATAGCAAAGACTCGCCCGAGTTTTCTCTTCACTTTTGGCACTTGCTCCAATAGAGCGTCTTCTATATAAACTGGAACGGGAGAAAGCCTTGGGAACGAGAAAGCAGGAGAAGAAATTCGTTCCGAACTCGGTTCGTGGTGTAAACCGTTTCAGTGATGATTCAGCTTTGTGTCCAACACCAAATTCGTATACTGTAACGCTACTGCTGAGAGACTCGCGTTTCGGGGGTGGCAGTGGTGGTAGTTGCGAGACGAAATGAAATGAAGGACGATGAGTCTCTTATCGCTCCTTCACACTCAATTTAAGCGATGGATCATGTGAATTTGTACAAGTTTTCTCCCTCTGCATGGCCACATGATGATCTACTTTTACTTGTACTTCCAGCCTAATGCTGACAGCGACAAAATATATTTTACCGGATTTTCAGTCCTGTCTTGGCTTTCGGACCTTTGATAGCGCTGTTATCAAGTCTTGGTTCAGAAACAAGCTTATGAATCAACGAAAACTACAACCACGAGTTCCTTAGACGCATTTTTGGAAATAGGTACTTTTAACAAAAAACTTTATCAAGGAACTACTGCAGCCTGCAAGATTCTTGCAGGAAAGTTGTTGTCGTCATTTGGAAGGTTACACGAAAGCTAGGAAAAATGTCAAGAGAAACAAAATCCCAACACGTTCAATCAAAAATTTGTAAATAATTTTTAATTCTATAAAGAAGTCCATCGTACTGACCAGTACTCACAGTGTACAGTTCCGTATTTTGTGCATTACGCAATTTTGTAGCGGTCGAAGTAGAAATTACATGATCAAAAATTTCAAAATGGACTGAAAAGGCTTATATATTGCACAATTTTGATCCACCACAATAAATAGTGTGAAACATTGGCATCGAAAAAAAATTCGCGACCGCTCATCTTCGTCTCACTTTCATCATTTTCATGATAACTTTCGTCAAGCGTGTCGACCACGTCAGAAGCGTTGTCGGTCAATGTATAAATATAATGCTACAGCGCCTTTACAATTCAGATTACTAATGCACCTACGACAACAACAGGTGAACAAGTCGAGATATTTACGCTTTGCAGAATTTACAAGGGCGGACGTACAGCTCGATTACAAGACGAGATGGAAGCTAAATAAACATTTTCCCGTATTAACAAGTCCGGAATCAGTCGTAATAATAAAGTCTTTTGATGGCTCTGAAGGTTAACTTGAAAAGTTTTCCAACTCCATAAGATGTACAGGATGTTGTTTTGGGTGAGAAAATCTGAAAGGAACTGAAGCGTGGCTCCTCGGTAAAATTTGCAAAAATTTCCCCAACTGAACATCATTATTAAAGGATGTAGCGGACGGACACAAGGCTGGTGAATTCAGCTTTCTAAATTCATTCCTCAGTTTGACCTGAAGCAGTCAATATGGATTTACTTGTCGGCTCAGTATCTACTTTGCTTGGTTGGAAGCTGCACAAGCTCATTTCGAGCTGCACGGCGTTATTAAAAGTGAGCCGGTGTCTAGTAATTCAATAATTGGAATGATCGCAAGTACGTTTGATTTCAATGGTTAAAAACCATTTGGCAGGATGGTGTTTGCCCTGGGACTGTTTTTGATAAACTCTTTGTGTGCTATCGTCCCATGTCAGCACCTTTACGAGCCGCCAAAGCCAACTTTGGTGGCAGGAACCCGAAATGCGTACTCGGGTTCCAGTTTCGCCAACTCTCTCGCCATGGAGAGTAATCAGTTTCCTGTGGTTGAAACCCGATCTGGCCTTGTGCGCGGATTTCCAATGTTGACAGCTCGGTCTCGACGAATATTCGCCTTCACAAGCCTTCCATACGCAGAGCCACCAGTCGGGGATTTACGATACAAGGTATATAATGCCCTTGAATCAAGTCTACTATTGTATGAAAAGTTTATAATGATCAAGAATGCCGTTGATTTCGCTCGTATTGTACTTGATAATCTCCGCTCCTCATTTGTGTTACTATGAGGATAGTTGGGGATCAAACGACGTAATCCTCTGATACTTTCAGAATCCGATACCGCGGAGACCATGGAAAAGGGTTTGGGACGCTACACAGGCAGCACCACTCTGTATTCAAGTTAGTGCCTTGCAACATTTGCGAATTATTGGAGTTGAAGACTGTCTGTACCTGAACGTGTACACACCTGAGGTAGAATACTCGGGATTGAATAGAATTGTATTTGTCCGTTTTGTTGTTATGTTATGATACGTAAAAATATGATTCCGCTTCCAGGTTCCTGCAAAATTCTCCAAAAGCAAACGGTTTCCAGTAATGGTGTTTATACATGGCGGAGCGTTTGCTTTTAGCAGCGGCTCAGTTTTTGGCCCGGCGTATCTTCTTGATAGAGACGTTGTCCTCGTTACAATCAATTATCGACTGGGTTCGATGGGTATGTGAAAGGCTGTGAGAGTTAGAAAACGCCATTTGAAATTGTTATTTCAAGTGCCTATAAAAATTTATTTTATATTTCAGGATTCCTGAGTACGGGTGACGAGGCAGCCAGCGGTAATTGGGGGCTGAAGGACCAAAATCTCGCTCTCAAGTGGGTCAGCAAAAACATTGATAAGTTCGGAGGTGATCGGAACAAAGTGACCATTTTTGGCCAATCTGCTGGTAAGAGCATAGGCTCGCAGGCAACAATAGAGTTTCGGAAATGATAAAGTTGCAAGAACAAATAGCAAAGAGATTCTGACACTAATAAGCCATTGTTTGTTTTGTTCCTTAGGAGCTGTCAGCGTTCACCTTCACATGCTATCGAATATGAGCCAAGGTAAAATGGGTTCTATTAGCTGTTGTAAAATGACGACGGATTTGAAAAGAAGATGTCAGCGCTATAAAAGTTTTGTTTACAATACCCTTAGGACTTTTCCATCGAGTCGTAGCTCAAAGTGGGAGCGCCTTTTGTTTCTGGGCTGTTCGAAACGCTTCTGTAGACTACACGTACAAGTTGGCAGCAAGAGTCCGCTGTCCTGTTGGGGATAGCCAAACGGCCGTCGATTGTTTGAGGTCCAAAGATCCCAATTTGATTGCCTTCCATGAGGCCATGATATCGGTGAGGTTTACGCACATTTAATGCTTTTCTCGTCCGCTTCAGGCTCTGCTGGCACTGGATACATTGAGCATGAAAGCAATTGATAATGTTGCACATTATTTGTAGGATTTCTCTGTTTTCCCGGGATTATTTTTTGGTCCAGTAGTTGAACTGCCAGGCCCAGACGCCTTTTTGGATGACTGGCCTGAAAACCTCTACAAGGATGATCGAGTTTCAAAGGTGCCCTTCATCAGCGGAATTTTGCCGGGAGAAGGCAATGGACTTGCTTTAGGTACGAATCACTTGGTTATAAGCTAAATTGTACTTGACTCTGATCAACCACTATAATTAACCATGTTGAACATCAGTTACGTACATTGTGCCGATGGCGATGGAAGGCATTGACGCCAAATGGTTCGAACTGGGGCCAAAGGTGCTCGACATTAAAGTGGACAACGTCAAGACTGTTTCAGAAGCGGTTTATATGCTTCGAAAATACTACATGGGCAATAAGCCCATCAATTTCCATTCTCGTTTACAACTGTCGAATGTAAGTTGGACTCACTCAAAGCAAAATTACTTGACACCACCAAAGCATAACTTTACCTGATCAACTTCAGATGTATGGAGACCGCCTCATAAACGCTGCAGTTCACAAGGGGCTTGAAGAACACAGCAAAGTGGCGCCAACTTTTGGCTATTTTTTCAATTACTCGGGGAGGTTTAGTACTGTCGATAGCTACGGCTTGAATCCTAGAGATTGGGGTAAGTTTTTCCGTCATACTTCAAATTTGTCCATGGAATTCGATCAATAAGTCTAATCGTTCAATTTAACAGGCGTTTCCCATGATGACGATCTCATGTACTTCTTAAACAGCACGAGCTACCAATCCATGAACGTCGGTGATCCGGAATATGAAATGTCAGAATTCATGATTAATTTATGGACTAATTTTGCTGCCAAAGGGTAATCAGAAAACTTTACAAGGTTAGTTAGCAAAGGTGTATCCTAACCAAGGCTCAAAATACTCTTTGTGTACTTCAGCCGCCCCGTTTACACGACTGACGACGGAGACGACTTTGAGTTTTGGGATCAAATCCGAGACCCTAACAAGGTAGAACTGGCCCTGCTGGACGGCGAATACCCAGTAATGGTCCCCAATCCTTACCTGGAACGTATTAACGTTTGGAAAGCACTCAATTTGGTGACCAACAGTTACGTGAATCCCAACTTTCGAACCCATGATGTTTGCAATACTCCTAAGCTACATTGTACAAAGCTAAAGAGTCCTAAGCCTACTATTAAGCCTAGACCATCAACTGCCAAATTGATAAGTAACTTTACAATTCCTACAGACTATGTCAAGTATAAACGTAAAGTTTATCCCAAGTGGTCATTTAAGCGTAAATACAGCGCTAATTCGATTTAAGAGACCCAACATGTTATTCTCATGTTCATAATGTATAGGTGCCAAGATTAAAGGTATATATTGTTTTGTATAAATCCATTTATATGAGTATTAATTACTCGTTGATGATTCGATATGACTAACTAACGAATAAACACATTCGATACCCCTTAACATGCGCTTGGCCCCGACAACGTTTGAGCCTCGAGTAAAAGCAACGTTACCTTGACAACGAGTTTCTCCAAACATAACAAACCTGGCTTGTCAACATAAACCACCACATGTCTAATGCCTACTTGTGAACCAACGTGCTCTCGTGATCTAGTCATGTTTTTGTTTTGCTAAGTAGTTTAATTGCAATAGTTAAAATGCCCAAAGGCAAGTCAGAAGCTGGTTCAACAGACTACGCTTTTCGTCGACGGGAATCTATCGAATATTCTCCAGACAGAAAGCCAAAAGCAAAGGAAGAAATTAAACTAAAGTCAAGGACCAGGAAATCTGTAGATGAAGTTGAAGAGTTAGATTCCAAAGGGAATAGTGTGCCAACAAGCCCAGGACAGGAACGAGGAGGCTCAAGGTTTTTCAAGAACCAGAAGGGAAAGCGAAACTCTGTGAAATTAAAGGAAAAATTTAAAAACGTTTGGAAACGCTCTGACAGTAAACAAAAATCAAGTAGTGATGAAGAGACAGATGATGGCCAGAAAAACGAGAAAATAAAACATGTGTCAACACCATTAAACAAAGGTGCCAAAGGCAAGAGCATTAAAGATGTCCACGTCGATAGCCATAGTTCGAGTGAAGAAGAGTCTAGTCAACACAAACCTAGTTTAGCAGGTCCTAGTCGATACGACAATCGCCCCAACAGCAAAGCCTCGAATTCTGATCATGACATTTCTGAAGATACAAGGCCTGATAGTGTGTTCAGTCGAAGGTCTTCGGGAGATGCGGGTGGGGGGAAACCAGGTGAAACTGTCATTACAATTGCAAAAGACGAAGATACATCAGAAACAGAAGCGCAAAAAAAGAAAAAGACAACTTCGAAGCTTTTGCTCGCCCAGGAGACCTCAACACTTGCCAAACATGGAGTTCCAGATCCGTAAGTATTCCTGTCCATAGATTTGCGGCTTGTCTGCTGCTCGTCTAAAATTCAACTATTCGGATTTAGAAACATTTGGAACTTGATCACATTTGAACAACCAGAAATTCGTCCAGATGCAGATGTAAAAGCTTGTGAAAGTCTTCTCTTCTCACCTTTATGCAAGCCTCGTAAGCCAATTGATGAAATTTTTAATCCAATTTTGACGAATAAATATCATTTCTTTGTAATGTTTAAGTGACCCTGGAACAAAAGCTACCGGAAGATGTTTCAGTGCGGTTTGCGGAAGAAGAGGGCATTTATGTAGGCAAGCCTATCACAATCGCCAAAAAGAACTTGCACCGACTGGAGCATAG
Organism: Sphaeridia pumilis; assembly: GCA_034698345.1. Lineage (NCBI taxonomy): Eukaryota > Metazoa > Arthropoda > Collembola > Symphypleona > Sminthurididae > Sphaeridia > Sphaeridia pumilis. The sequence goes on along the minus strand of JAQGBJ010001017.1, from coordinate 5,544 downwards.
GATTTACATGCAAAAATCATTGTAAGACAGCTTTGTAATTAAAGATTAACCGTTTCCCTCAAACTTCAATTAATTGTTAACCTTTTCAAGGGAATGGTTCGGCCAAGACGGAAACCTCATAGCCTTCCCTGACCCTTACCGTCAAGAGCGGATTCAGCTGTGCCAAGATGAGGACTGGGGCCAGAATTCACATCCTTTGCTTTTTCGCAAAGTATGGACAAATTACTGCAAAGAGATTTAGCTGTGAACTTCATGTGAAATTCCTTGCAATTTTCAGGCTCAAGCTGATCCATACCAGGAGTTCCACATCGACCCAAAAATGAACTACGAGATTGTGGTGGACATTGGCTTCGTAACGTTCAAACATCATCACTTATATAGTCCAGAACATTTTGTCGCCTCTCAACTGCAAACCTTCTTTGAAAAGTATTTGCAGAGGTAAAAACCAATATTAATCTGAAAAATTAAATAATTTGCTTCATGTACCACGAATAATGCAAAAAAAACCTTGATTTTGCAGGAAAGAAACCATGATTACTGAACGTGCCGAAAATCGCATAAGAGCCCTCAGAGAAGCCTTGAACCACTGTAAGCATGTTCGAACAGCAACGCTGGCAAACCGTGGTGGTCGTGGTGATACTTCCGAAGCCCAAGTTCACCAACTGGATGACCGAATCCGCAGATATAGAAACGACATAAAGACCACCAGAAAAGAACGCAATGAATCCTGGCGAGCCGACAAGGAATGTGTTACCGAACTTCTGACCGCCTGGAAGGAATTAAAAGCTTTGAGAGACCAACAGGGGTTTATCAATACTTCGTTGAAGGTGAACATTATAAAATCTGATGTCATCTATAAGAAGGCAAAGGAAGTGTGGAAAAACGAAATTGAACAAGAAATCGAAGACCTGCGACAGGAGTACGAAGAAGACTTTCGCCAGAAAATGAACCAGTATAAAAGTGACTTGAAGGACTGGAATGATCAAAGAAGAAAATGGAAGCATCGGCGCAAGAAGCATAAACGAAATGCGGATGAAACTGGTGATCGAACTAAGGAAGATAATTCAGATAACGATTCGGATAAGAGCGATGGGTCTATGCCTTCATTGGCCTCGAAACCTGTGCCACCATCAAAGTTCGATGAAGAAATTGTTCGCAACGACGTTGTTTCGATGTACTGTTCTTTCGAGATTTTAACTTCAAATAAGTTGCTTATACTTTATGATAAGCTTTGCTATTTTTGTTTCTTCAGGTTCACTCGAATTCGCCAGCAGCCAGGAGAACCCAAGTTAGATTTTGAACTCGTGCGATCAGCACCTGTCACCCCACGAAACCAACTGAATCAAACGTAAGGTCTTTTCTTCATGAATGCAATAAGTTTCAAAACATATTTGCTGACTCTTCTCATACATTTACAGCTTGACAAAGGAGCTAAAACGCCGGAAGGTCGTCGAGAAAACCAAATTGGAGTTCAAATTGATATTTAACCAGAAGGAAGTCTACAAGTCAGACCCCAAGGACTTGAACAATGAATTCTCGGTTTTCTTTGGGTTTTCGATTCCCATTAACGTCAGAGAATGGCCAGAATCTCTGAAGCTGTGTCTTGTAGAAACATACAAAACCCACAAAGTTCAAATAGCAGAAGCTGCCTTACCACTACCAACCAGGTAGCCACACAAAGTTTCAATTTTTCTGGAGGAACAATTGTAATCTGAATGTTGATTCCATACAGAAAAATGTCCATCAAGCGGAGTCAAATACAAAAATCTGCTTTCGAAAGCACCGAAACAATCAAGACTTCTCACACTGGCGTTGGAAGCGGTGTACCTCTTGTCAGTAACGAAGTATGTTTTGAAAATTATTCTAACCAACCGAATTTGTCGGCGCTCCCAGCATTTAAGTGGAATTTAAAACTCGTTCCAGGACCCAACACCAACATTCACCTCTGGTGTCATTAGCTCCCGTGTAGGCTGGACCGCTGACGAAGAAGGAAACATTAATTGTCCTCGTGGCTTCGATAGAGTACATGAGATGGAAGAAGCCAAAGTGCTCGATACTTCAGCTAAAGAACTTTTGCTTACCGGCGACATTCAGAAATGGTCCGAGGCAACAAAGCTTGATCCAAATGACCCCCGAAATGCCAAGTTAATACACAGCATTGCAGTAAGTACTTCAAAAAAGAGAATCCATTGCATAATCCAATTACCGAGTTAATTAATCTGATTCCATGTTCAGCGACGCCTGAGCCGAGCCAAATTTTCGAAAAGGGTCGACAGCGGTTCTCCAGCTTCAGCACGCGCTGATGTGATTTCGTCTTTGACAGAAAACGGTTATGAAGAAGAAACTGATTTTTGCACTCCAGAGGATATCGAGAGCTCGATCCGATGCAAGGTACTGAAGCTTCGTGACGAAGAAGTTCCAGAATTTAGACACTACCGAATGGTCCCTAATTTTGACCGAGATATACCATCTAGTGTTTTCGAGGTACAATTCCCAGCTACTAAGGTATTTAAATAAATGTTTACGGTAATCATGATTCTTAACACGGTTTTAGACCTACTCGCGAAGACTTCGCGAAGAAACGAGCAAAAAAGACAGTGACCAGGGCTCGAAATCCCGCAAACGGTTCGCTGACGACGACACCGACTACGAACTAAACCGTATGGAGAAAATTAAGGAAATTCGGACCAAAGTGCTCAAACTGTTTCAAAGTTCCCTCAAGCAAATTACGTTTGATGACATAATTGTCGAGGAACAAATACCTGATATTGGGTAGGAAGGGGTTGAATTTTGAAATCTTCAACTTAAGCGCCATCCAATTAATAAATGTTCAATATTCACAGAACACTTGGCCTTAACATCATGACAATTTTCCAACCCCGGAGACCCTTGAGGCCAACTCGTCGAGAACGGAAGCGTGTTCAAGGATCTTCGTTGGCAGAAACCCGGCTCACGCTAATAGTGAATATTGTCAGAGCCTTCAATCTGCCGTTAAGGAAAGACACTGAAGTTGGTTCTCTGAGTAAGTCGATCTTTTCAAGTGTCAACAACGTTTGGCCATTTTGACCATCACCTGAGAATGTTTGATTTACAGCGACCGAAGCACTGACAGGCGTTCAAATCATGAAGTCCAAGCGAACAGGAGGTGCTGCCTCAGGCCCATCTACAGTGCACCCTTTCGTTGAAGTTTGGTTCCAGAGGAATGTTTGTAGAACAACGACAGCTTTGGGTGCCAATCCAACCTGGAATCAAGAGCTTCAGCTCAATCTGCACGTTCCTGAAGACGACTATTCTCAAGAGAATCTGAGCAAAATGGACGATTTGGTTTACTTGCTCATTTATGACGAGGTTGCGGTTGACCTCCTTGAAGACGATCGACGAAGAGAGACGGACATTTACCAACGGCTGCAAAAACGCTGGCTTGGGTCCATAACAATACCCTTTTCTACATTGTTCACCAATGGACGAGTGAGTGAATGTTATATAACCTCTGTAATGATAGTGGAAAAGCGTTTTAATCGGATGAAATTATAGATTGAAGGAACCTTCAAGCTCAACTCGCCCACAATCTTACTCGGTTATGAGGCTCAAGGAATGTCGACTCATTTCATTAGCCCGATGGGCCCCAAAACGGTGGGACCTTCTCGAGACACAAGGTCCAATGCTGGTAACAACAACAACCAAAAGAGTACATTTATCACCTTGTTCATGACACTTCAGCCCGCTATCCAGCGTTCGTCGATTTCAAAGGTATTTTGATGATTTTTTGTTGATTTTGCTAGCGTAGTGTATGAAGATGAAATATTCGCATTTGAAATTTGCAGGAAGAAATAGGTACGGGTGAAACTCCAGACATGATGACCCACGTCACAGCTTGGAAGCAAGGCATTATCAAACGTTTTCCGGATCGAAACATCAAACCGTTTGTTATGAACATGGACGGTGAAACTATACTTTGCATCAGATACCTCAAGGCCATTCCTCCACCTGATGGCCTTAATACGCCAGGTTACTATTTTGGAAACGTTTTTTGAATCCCCAAAATCAGTCGTTAGCTCTACAAATTTAGCTATTACAGAATCGGAACTCCTCAAAGTTATGGAAGACTTGGCCCACTTTGTCTCACTGTTTCCAGCGATACGTGATTCTACTCTTGGGATCACTGACTACAGTTTATGGTTTACTTCGGATGTAAGGCTATTGCAAAATTCACAAGCTGCATTACTGTTTAACAAACAGATAAAGGTAGGTCCACATGACTAACTTTTTGAAAATTTCAGACATTTGTTGCAACGCCAGGTGGAGGAACTGAAGACCATGCAGTTCTCCTCGCGTGTTTCTTTATGCACTTGAACATTCCGTGCTGGATCCTTCAAGGAAACGCAATACCGGATGGCCCAACTGCCTACGTTTTGACTACTTTCACGGTAGTTTAGCTTCAACTTCTAGCATAAAACATGTCTGTCTTTTAATTTGATAAAGTATGAAATTTCTGCATAGGGAGTACAAGATAGACCAGTTCCGAGAAATATGAAGAACGCGTACTTGATCTGGAACCCTTGTACGGGTGAACACTTTTTGGCCAACGATAACTTTTCTCCCTTGCAGAGCGTCTGGGCTGTGATCGGCAGCGCAAATGTGAGCGTTTTAAGTGTATTTCTCCTCGTGGACATGAAAAATTAAGACACTTTACTTCTAAATAGATCTGGGCGAATACAATGGAGAACGACAGACCGCACCAAATGGATTGGGACTTCAGTAAGCAAAGCAACTGGAAGCCATTATTCACCAAGCCAGTTGAAGAAAGCAAGGTCCAAACTGTACAAATTAGAGAAATTTTGTAAGTTTAGAAAAGGGGACATCTGGCAATACTAAACTAAAACTACTTGGCAATCATAATCAAAAATGGTTCGATTCTAGTTTCAAACCAGCGGACCAGACCCAGGCTAACAGCTTATCCCAGCGAATTGAACGCCACCTCAAAGACGTTTTCATGCGCTGGAGAAAAATGTCAAAGTAAGATTGTTAACGTGTAGCTTTTGAAAAAGACCTATAGCTAACAAGACAGTTATTTGCAGAACCAAATGGAACCGATATTGTACTGCAATTTTGAGAAGACTGCTACCTAGGTTGGAAGAAATCCGATCTGGCAGGAACAGGACACAACCTAGAAGCAATGACGGTTCGATAATCGCCGAGTCTGTCAATTCAGTCTTATCGGCCGACACCCCAAGCAATATCAATGAGGAACAACTGATAGAGTTGAAAGACATCATTGCAACATATGAGGTTTGAGGAGATGATATGATAATATACGAAGTTCATACTGACTTGTACTTAAGCTGATGTTTTGATTCAGATGACTGGATTTCCCCTACACCAACCTTACGTTAACTTTGAATCGGTAACAGAGGCTGTCTTTGCAACTGGGGTGCATACGATTGACACGCCCGACGTGGAATTTGCAGTTGCTGCCTATTCACGGTCATATCCTGCTGGAGTGTATTCTATGTGGATATATATTGCTGCACTACATAAGCGGAA
>JAQGBJ010001016.1:0-27943 GCA_034698345.1 Sphaeridia pumilis | reverse complement strand
TATGTTGTGTTATTGTGCTGGAATCCTGTCGCGTAGACTTTGCGGAAAGCAGGAAAATGAAAGCATTATAAATATAGAGTTAAATGAAATGAATGCAAAATATACGTTGTTATAGAACTTTTGGCTGCTTGGCAGCTGGAATAATACTATACTATAGGGCTCGATGAGTCCACAGTTAACATTTACGACCAAACTGAAGCTTTGTGAGAGTTTCCTTGTGTAGGCTTGAATCTGTAGATCTACTGTCATTACACAACAACCTAGAAAAGTATACAACTGCGTTGCATTAAAAAGTTATCTTGAAGATGCTGTTGCCTAATCATTGTCATCATAATCATAACGCATACAAGTACACAATTATCAACACTACTTGACCATATCCTCCCGCTATTGCTCGAATTTTTCATCACTTGGTTGTACCAACTATAGTTATCTTTTGGTCGTGTACCAGGTCCTCAAAAGTTCCGAGTTTGCCTTCCCTGTTGTTGAGCCATCAAAAGGGTAGTTGCATCAATATTTTATTGGTGACCCAAAAATTACTTGCTGCTCGTAATTACTTACATCAAATGCACTTAAAACTATGCCGACTTTTCCGTTGAGTAACCGGTTGAAGCAATGGATAAAAATTCAAATGCAATCGGAAGATCACTGAAGCAAAGTGTAAACTTATTATAAATGTAGCTTAAAAACCTAGCATTAGTGTTAATAACATGAGCCTTTGGCCTAAACAGCTTCAAGACTTCAAACAACGCTCGAAGTACACAGAGCCAATGTATCCACCTCTCATGGCTTTAGCAACGTTTGTTTCGAAAAGACGCCGATTAGATTGTAACACATCAGCAGCTTCCTTATTCAGTGGGTCTTCCGGATTCGGCTCCTGAAATTCATAAACGTTTAGTCATTACATACTGGTGCAAGTTTATAATGAAGTAAATTCAAGATCTCACCAGGAATAGATACTGTAGTCCATATACAATCGAATTAACTGTAAGGACGGGTTTCCAGTCTTCACGAAGAATGTTTAAGCACACATTGCCCTCCAAGTCTATATTAGGATGATATACTTGAGTTTCACACTTGACTTTCGGAGGTTCATGTGGGTAGTTGGCTCCAACTTTGAAGTTGAATACGAATCTTCCATTTCTGTAGAATCCTTCATCGGGACAAATAACAAGCTTGAAGTTTAATAAGTCATCTGGATCGGGGAAGTCCGTAGTGCATGTTTTTGGTAAGTTGAGCTCATTCAGATCTAAAATCAAGTAGAAAGTATGTATTAAGCAAAACCATCTAGACCGAATTGCATATAGTTACTTCGAAAAATTTCAAGCCTTGACTAGAGCAGAATTGATTTGCTCAGCCTCATTAAGTTTCCTACCTTTCATAATCCGAAGCTGAGCTGGTGAACTCTTCTTCTTTGTAGAAGTCGAACTAGGAACTGCTTCCCCATCCTCTCTTTGTTGTTTTAGTGAAAATAATTTGATCATGGTTATTCCGTTATGTGTGTAGATGCAAATTTATAGAAAGACCTACAAAGAATAAAACATCGGGATTAAACAAACGTCACAGGTCAATTAAACCCGTAACTTCAGCAACAACTTCAAGGCCACAATTTGCATTCAAGTTAAAAGTATTCATGATAACACTGACACAGCCGGACAGCCGATCCTTGTAGTCAACAAGGCAAAATCTGATAACTTACCTTCAGATTCCGAACATCAACAACTCAGAGCGATCAACAACAACAACAACAAAGGTGATTCCTGGTTTACAGCTGTAAATACCGGATCTTGCGGAGCAACTCGAAATTTGCAATGTCGGTGACAAGTAACTTTTTCAAGTTAATTAACTTGATGGGATTGAATAAACAAGTTAAGACCGAACATCAGTATACGTAATGACGAGTTAAAATTCTGAGCGGCTGATCGCTGTTGTTCATTCGTAAAATTCTGCATCTGCATATGGGGCTGTGCTTCTATATCGATATGCTGAATTTGAGCTTTTCTAACCCCCTACCCCCTGGTCTTATGACCGTAAAACCATTAGCGATATAGTTCGGAAGCGAATGAAGCAAACCCCCCTACCCCTTGAAGTATAACGATATTAAAGTACAGCTCCTATGACTGTGAAAGGATCGAACACCCGTCCGCACATGCTGTGCGAGCTCGTGGTTGGCTCCAATGTTGAGAGACTAAAATAAGTCTTTGTTTCACTAGGAGTCATCGAATCAAACCCATTGATAACGTTACAGACGAACGTCTCTTGTTTTGTCCCAGGCAAAAACATCAACATGATCACATGTGCATCGAGTTTAATTTTTTGAGTTTGAAATTTTTGCGGCATTGCACGAAATTCTTCCTCGTGCTCACAAAAATATCAAAACAAACCAACTAAACCTAGTCATTTTATCTAAAATCTATCTGTCAAATTTATAAGAGGTACAAACAGTGTACCATGCTCCTTTGAGTAAAGTTTTGGTTTGGAAGATTAGAGTTTTCAGCTTTGTAGAATACGTTCTTCCATCGAAAAAGACAAACAGTCATATTTGAAAATCATGATGTCGCTACGGACAGCGGTAACTCGGCTTGTTCAAAGTGCAAAAAACTGGAACGTAGTACTTCCGCTGGTGTCTTATCAACAACCCGGGTGTGGGGTTCTTTCAACACAGCTCAGAAGTATCGGCACAACTTGTACGCTAAACAGACATGAGGTGTCCACCGGTCCCTTAGATTGGCCGAAATACAATAAGAAAATGTTCCCCATTCAAGGCCCAAATGAGGAACGTCGCCCGGCTGTAAGCTCAACATTGTTTCAAGACTTGGGGATAGGTATTGAGAATTGAGTATTCGTTTTGATTTTATTCTGTTTTTTCAGTTTGTGTGCCACATGAACATTAATTTCAAGTACAGCCCCGATAAGCTGTGGTACATCGCGACATTGATCCGAGGAATGAGCATCGATGAAGCCCTTCGTCAGATCCAACATGTGCCGAAAAAAGGATCTTGGATTGTTCAGAAGACACTATTGGAGGCACAAGAATTGGCCGTCAATGAACATGGGGTGGAGTTTAAGAGTAATCTTTGGGTTGGTAAGTGAAAAGTCTATCGAAAAATGTAACAAACGCTAGATGCAGTAAGGTGAAACTAGTAAATTGATATTTGCTTCCGTTTTAGCCGAGTCATTCTGCACGAAAGGAATGGTCGTCAAAGGTATGAGAAGGCACGCTAGAAAACGACATGGAATAGTCAAATACAGGTATACCCATTACTACTGTCGACTAGAAGAAGGCATTCCACCAGCTGATTACTACAACTTGCCGAAACGGGATGCTCAGACCTTGTTGCAAGATTATATTGAAAAGAGGCGAGACTTACGAGTCACCAACTCGATTTAGTGATTCGTATGTATTTATTTTTTATGTCTGCAGTAAAAGTAACGGAATAATACATACGTTGTGCTCTTTTTGTAGATTCGTGCGAAATTTACATTTTTAAGAGACATATGTTACTTGGAATTCATCCTGAAACTATCTTTGGACTTTTCAATACTCTAGATTACTATTGTCTACACAACGATGTTACATGAGTTCAGTATTTTCTGCATAGCACCCTTCGTTCCATTTATACTTCAAAGTAGCCAGCACGTTAACAAATTTACTAAGAGCTGGCTCACTGCAAGCAGTGGTACGGAGTATTTAATCAGAATCAAGGCATCAGGTGCGGTCGCGAATTTGGCGTCGTAAATAGCTGAAAGTTTAGAGAAGATTGATCATATTGGCTGTTTCTTCATCCGAGAACCAGATCATGAGACACCTGAGCTACTCTAAGCAGCTGAAATTTTGTTAACGGTCAACTTGGTATATTTTCTGTTAAAGCTTAATCTCAGGAATTGTAGCAGATTCGACTTTTGTACTTCCGTGTAAATAAGCAGCAACTACAGATGTCAATGAAAGCCGGGCTGGTTAACGACCATCTGCGTAGGAGTATTGCACATTTCTTCAAGAAGTTCCAGGATACAGAAGCCCTAGGACTAAGATCAGCGTAAGGCCCCAGCTGGCTAGGATGGACGGTGATGAATTGCAGTAGCTGCTAAGGCAAGTACATGTGGACTCAAAGAATGGCATGGAGTCTCGATCCTGACAGCGGTCTTTGGCGATAGGGTCATCATTGATGCAGTTTCGATGGAAGTGGATCAGCTCTGTAACACCAAACAATATATATATCAGCAGAAACTCAACATTCAAATGATTAACCCTTCGTTGATATTATACTTTCGAATGGACTCAAATGCAGCGCATCTCCTGTTAGCACTGTTAAGTATTCACCTGAGTATTTTGGTCATGCAATCATCAACTCAACTGTAGCTTATGCTATGGAAGGATTATGACCAATATAAAATCGCTCGAGTGCACCTGGTGCTTTCCCCATGGAGAGCTTTCATTCGGGCAATCTATATTACTGCACGTAATGGTTGAATCTCGGTACTATCTGATGCCCATGGCAAACTTGATGGACATTTTCGAAAAGACCTTCGACAAGCAAGTACATTTGTCGGGGTATACAAGTTAGCACTGAACAACTTACCGCCATTTTTTCGAGTGAACTTGGCCACCGTCTCACAACCCACTTGACATTCAATTTCCCGTGCAGCTTCTGGTACAAAATTGTAAGTAGTACACACGTCTCCGAAGTTCGTGCCGTTAAAAACTGATCCTTGTCTCGACCAGGAACAAATGTAGCACGTAACAGCAGCCTCAGCTGACCCAGCAAGATAAAGAATTGTGCAAAGGGTAACAGCTACCCCAATCACCAAGCTACTTTGACAACTTGAATGCATTTTGTCACTGAAAAATTCGGATACACACACTTTATACACAACAGCGTCTTTGTCTGCCCGCCTACTGACCGTTTCTCTTTTTTGACTTGACTGACCACGACGAATATATGTAGTGTGCGATCCAAGGTTCAGGAAAGTAGGTTAGTTTTCCATGAATTTCGCAAGAAAGCACACAGCTACGTTGTGCACGCGAGAATCCTGGAATCTGCTTTCTCCAGACACAAAGTCAGGTTCCTACATACAGACTGTCAGCTTGATTACGAGTCCTTAGTGCCTAGTTTAGTATGTAGAGCTTCTTGGTAATACTTCGCAACCACACAATTCCCTAGTCTGTGTATATCGATCTGCACAATGATGAACGCTATGCACGCTAGAGACCTCCGGCGGTTGTCACTCTATCTCATCCTTTTACCAGATTGACTGAGCTTGCTAAAACAAAGTTTGCCAATTGAAATGCATTCATATAACAAAACGAGCTTACTCATTGCCCAGAATTTTAAAGAGAATATTTCCCCCTTGTATTCTGAAATTTTGTTTGCAAATGCATAGACTGGTCATCTTTAAACGAACTGCGCTTTCTGAAAGTTAATTTGCCAAGGAAATAATTTTCCAAGTCATGAATACACTGTCGCATCTGTCAGGCTTCTCTTGAATAACCACCATCCTCTAGAAATTCGAGAGAACATTTAAAAATGGCAAAATGTATGGTAAGTAAATACTTTTACACAGCAATGTACACTGAAAGCAAATTAACGTAAAGGAGGCTCGCTTAGGGCAAACGTTTTATATTTATTTGACGGTGTCTGCATTTTACGTTGAGCTTCTTAAATGGCATTACTTGGACTCATGTATGAATTTGTCCTGTGACTCCCCTTGTTGCTAATATTACGATGGACGGATGGACGCAGTTCTCGTGAAACAGTGCCGATTAAGCGAAACCACTTCATGAAGCTTATAGCTTGTCAGCATTTAAACCCAATGCATTGGGCAGTAACGGAGCAACTCATCAAAATTGATGACGAGACAGGGTGACATATTTTTTTAAATATAATAACAATGTCTGCTGACCGCAAAATAAAAAAATCAAGGTCTGGCTTCTTCTTTGGGGCAATGTAAAGCCATGGCTGCACAAAGTGGAATCCATAAAGTTGTTTGGTCGCAGTATATCGTAGAAACGGGAGATGGCGCCGGTTCAAGATAACGGAGAAAGTTGAATAGAGAAACTAGCAGAATTTCTAGAGATATTAAAACTTTATTTGCTGGTATAAGCAAAAGTGAAACAAAGTTAACAAGATGTACTAAAGTTGAGTGTGAGAGAGGCTGGAGTCATTTCAAATGTTTCCAGCTCCAAAATATATATACTACTACTAAATAATATACACAAGTACACAAGTGTAAAATCATAACGTCCATACCACAAGTACCAGAAAGCAGCATGCGACTAATTGAAAACGTCACTTTGTTACTTGTTGTTGCTGTTCAAGTGAAACAAGGACTGAATCTACAGCCAAGACTATATTTTATGCCCATTTCAAGGGGACTAAAATAAAAGTTACATATCTTTCTTCAACTATAAACTTTACGTTTCCCTTTGCTCAGCGTTTGACGACGACGAGTACGACAGTTGTCTATAGCAGCATATCTACAACACAACGGATGCAGCATAGTTAGTGACTTATAGACATGTTGCTAGAATTCACTTCAGGTAGATACATGTGAATGTTCTAATATAACAGCAGCACCAGCAGCTTCTATTTTTCAAAGCACCACTAGTTTTGTACACAGTACATGGTTCAATTAGTTACTTTTACAAATATTTCTCGGAATGCAGAAGAAAAGGTACATATACATTGACACTACGGCTATATTAGACGAAAAGTCTATTGTTGTTCTCTTGTTGTTAAATATATAGTAGTAAGTTTCTCTCCAGGATGTATATATCGATGTCATCTTAAAAATGCTAAAAGATTCTTTTTTGAATCCTAAATAAAATGAAGCGTTTCCTTGTGGATGATCTCAAGTAGTATATACGTCATTAAATTCCAGCATGACGAAACATTTACAAACTGAATCAAGTATTTCTCGGAGAAAGAATCTCTTTACGTTGTTGCTACTAAAAAAAGTTATATACATTGTAATAAGACTAACTGACTGACTGATGACTGACTGAGAACGAAACCGTTATAGAGAAGTTGGTTTCCTGGAAATTGAGATAGAGACGATGATGATGAATTATGCAACTTCTTATTTCCGTCCAGGAGTGTCCATGCTGCCGAGGTAGTAGCCTTCTTCAATGGCCGCAACAGCGTCCCGGTAGTCACAAGAATGTGAAAGTCCAGCATTAAGTAAACACGTTTTCTTGGCTCTGTTCAAACAAAAGTCACTATTTATTTATGTCGACCGAAAAGTAAAACTTGTAAACTGAGCAACAAGGCAAAATCAGTGGCAGAACAGAAACCGTCATCACAAAAGACGCTCCAGGCGCTTTATGAGACGGTTTGGGCCCACCAACTTTTTCCAGTATCCTTTGGGACACCAGCTTCATAAACTGTGTAAGGAACATATTGGCGAATTTTGCTCATGCTCCTGCTTCATTCTGGCTCCATGTCACAATCTTATTACGTGGGCTAAACACTGTGGGTATAATTGACCTCGTAAATTGAGAGGCCGTGAGGGCAAAAAGGTAATTGCTCAACTTCAAACAACATTAGCAGAGTCAGTTAGTCGGCAGACTGAGCTTTATCTACTCATGCCATTAGCGCCTCTCCAAAGAGACCGTTTGTCTCCTCAAATTGGCACTGAATAAACATTCAGAATCGTGTGTGTTGTCGAATCCACGATTGCGAGCGCCGTAAACGTTAAAAATGGCAAAAATGAACATCTAATAAGCTTGTAGTCGCAGTGACCCAAGCGAAGGACAATCCATTGATTCAACACATGTCAACGATGAACCCGTGAAAGTGGATGACAAATGGCCTTGTATCAAGGATCGAGAAAAAGACAGTTCAGGCCAGATGACTGTCCATTTGGGTCTCTGGGTGATGGTTAGTTGCCAAAGATGTCAGATTGTTATGGGACCAAAAAAAGAATAGTTCAGGACTCAGGACAGCTTTACTGTGGGTTTATTACACCAGAATTGCATGGATCTGGTGTGGACACGTGGGAATTTTGTGGGTGAAAGTATCTCTTGGTCTATTCAGTCTTGGCATTAGCAACGACCTTCTGCTCGTGCACTTTGAAAAGATTATGATTTTGCAATCCGCCTAAATCTTGGCTATGGTGTACTTAATTATAAGCAAGTATCAAAAATAAAAAGCTGGTTACAGAATCCCATGGTGAAAATAAAAAGAAATCTTGTCCTTGTCTTGAGTGTTAATTATAATATGTACATGGACTATATAGACGGCAGAGAAACAATAAACTTGCGGACTCACGTTTCTCCACATTGTCAAGGTGTCAGATACCTAAATTTTCTAATCCAAAGAGAAAATGTATGCAAGCCGAGTTTGAAAAGGACTACAGTGGGAAATGAACAAACGAAGAACTAGAAGCAGAAGAAGAAACATGTTCCCCAAGGAAACTAGTTGAAAAGATACGTGTTGATTTGCCTAACGTTTTGTGATAAGTAAATAATCAGAAGAGCTTCTTCGTCTTCTTTGTTTCGGGGATTCGTTCCGAAATTGTTCGCAATCTATCAAAGGATGCCAGCAAAAGTTCTCGAGGGAATATTGGCATTTCTCAAAAGAAATCTACTTTGTTGTTTGTTGAAACCAATTTTGTGTGCTATTACCACTTCCAACCTTTTCTAAATTCGTTGTGTAACTCAAATTATTCATTATGCTAGTAGGTAGCAAAAAGAAAAAAAACCAACATGTATTATTTGCTACCGATGACGCAAGTAGTAACTTGGACATATCTACGCCGTAATTCAAAGATAGGGAGATGCTATGGAATGATTGCTAATGCACATTATAATTTCCTGTACTTCTCCCCAAAATGCCCTTCAAATGCACAAAAGATTCGAGGGTGTCCTTTTGTCCTTTGCATTCTAAATGTACTCAACTTTCAAGTTTGTCAAGGGGCGAAAACATGCAAGAAAAATGGCAGGTGCGAAGATAAAATTACAAGGTGGAAATAAGAAGACGAGGAAATGAATAAACTAAATTGGCAGGTGACAGGAATAGTCCGAATTTCCCAGGTTATCTTTTTTGTATTTGTCAACGTCAAGGGAAAAAGAACATGCCATTTGGAAAGTGCCCATGTTACATGGGAACCACCACCAGTAGCATTCTATCAATCATATTTTACTTTACTTGGCTTATAATGCAAGTATAGCCTCAGCCAGAAGTGAAGGTTGGTCAAAAATGGCTTTTCTCCAGAATGTACCCTGCCAGCACGCTTTTTAGAGTTGGCAAAATAGCTACTTGCAAAAAATGGACTTTCGCTCGATTGGAGAAGAGCTACTACATAAATGAAAATCGCGGTTCCCACAAAATCCCAATATTTTTCAATGTGCACAAAGCAAGAGCTGCGTTATGTAACTAAAAGAGCAGCTCACCCAAGCTTCTTTTAGTTCCCAGGCAACTTGTTTGAAGTTGAAAATTATCTAAAAGTCCATTATATACATGGGAGACATTGCCATGGTTCGGCAACATTTCTGGGGCAACTGGATGCATACATATTCGGGCTTGATTCGATAATCTGGTTCATCGAGGCGATGAATTGGGTCTACCGTAAGTAGGAATTAGCAGAGAGACAACTTTGAACTTACCGAGGAGCGTTCGGAGCAGGTCCCGCGTTGTTCCTCAGGAGAGACAGCAGGTACAGTTTCAGCATTCTACAAAGTGAATTTATAATGATACTTGATTAGTGCCCGCGACGACAAAAAATCCAGCAAATTTCTATCCTCTCCTCGACTCTGTCTTGGCTAATCAGTTTCACGTCTTGTATAATAAAGACGAAAAGTTTTGATCAATTGAGTTGGCCGACTCCACCTGTCTTTCAAAGTAATTAATGCAATGGAATTCTATGGCCTTGTCTGACAAAAGACGAAACTTGTTTACATGATTCTGGGAGGAAATCAATATTTCTTGCTGTTTTGAGCTTCCTTGAGGAATTATAAGTAAGACGTGTAAAGATGAACTTTTAGAGTATAAAAAGTAAAAACTAGTTGGCTCTTTTTTTAGACTACGACGCCTAGAATTATTATAAGCGTGGGAGGAAAGGGTACTGTGTATGTCTAGAGTATATCTAAACACGATGAATAAACAATGGCCATAAGGCCGGAGGTGGTTAATTTTGTTAAGCTTCATCCCTTGTCATAACCGTTGAGTGTGCCCTTTTCCGGTCTAAATAATAGACGTTGTAAAAGAGCTGTGGTAATTAAGTTGGGTCTTTTGATGAAGACGGTGATAGTCTCGCTAAAAGCCTCAAGTGCTTGTTTAGCATAATGACAAACCCAATGTGTTTTAGTGTGAAGAGACGTCTTTTGGATTTCCTCAAAGCTGAGCCCATCTAGGAGGATCTCTGCTCTAATATTTTGTGGAACCACAGACTGTGTTTTTCTAGAAAGGTCATGACGTTATCAGGATGAAACAGTACAGGCATACACGGTGTAGTCCCTTTTCTAAGAAATTATTTACTGTCGTTTCGTAATCTTGTTAAGAGATTAAAGGTGTCGCTGGGTTAATCCTACGTGGGAACAGCTTGGAATGATCGAAACTACTTGAGAGGTTGAGAAGATTAAGGGGCTGATGAGAGATTTGCACAGGTGGGTTGTTCAAGATCCCTTTACCGCTTCCCATGGAGAAACTTGTTCTCAAAGACTTTGTTGGTGGTGGTGAGTGGTGCAAGATAAAATGTTGTAAAATTACAGGGCCAAATTCTGACAACCTCCACAAGGCTATAAATGACTAAAGGTTTAATATGAAGGGTGAGTGACGGGAATTGGATTATATCTTGCGAAATGTTGATTTGACGGGGAAATGTAAGTTGGGAATGTGGTCGGAAAAGCAACATGTGAGTATGTGTATTTGTTGCTTACAATTATGTGTGAACTGGAGGCACATGTTTGGGGCATACTTGGACTCCCGGATGGTCAACAACTTAACGGTCCGACTATTTACGTCTGTCTGTTTACATTTAATACACTTACGAGTGATGGTGAAAATACCAAAAGTGGTGTATCAGAATGATGGATGGTTTCTGGTTATTCTAACAGTAGTGCGTTCTATCTATAAAAACTCTTCTTGCTAGAAACCCTCGAGACGGATCACTTTCCCCCAAAGCCCTACAAGTTCCACAGAAGCCCTACACGACCATAATTAATCGGTCATCAAAACTGGGAAGCACGTTGCATCCTAAGTGAAACACACATGTTTTGTTGGGCTTAACTGCGGGATGAGATGGAATTTGGGCAAGATCCATCGAGGATTATATACGTTCTTGAACTGATCTTCAAGATTAGGTCGGTAATGGAAAAGAAACAGGAAATAAGTTTTATTTATTCTTCTTCTTCTTACCTGTCCTCTGGAAGGACCATTTCTCCAGCCTTGTGTGGGAGGACAGCTCCAGGATGTCCATCGGCCGCTGGGTAAGATGCCACTTGGTTGGCCAGTGCGACCAGGGCCAACACGGTGAAAGCGGAAATTGTGATTGCAAGACTGTCCTTCATGGTGACGCTGGATGTGGTTTGACGAAACAAGTCTGAAAATGTACTTTGTATGAGTTTGTGAAGACTCTGTATTCGGAAGAAACTGGAGCTTGACTGCAAGGGTGGAATGTGGGCAACTTACAGGTATATCTGGAGAAACAACCCTCGACAACTGAGCGACGACAGAGAAAAGAGAAAAAGGAGCGAATATTTTGGAGAACCGTTCCGCTTGAACTTTGGCCAATGATTGGGGTTGGTGAAAGAGTTGAAGCTTGATTTAGTGGGGACCTGAAGCTCGTATTTATACTCGCGTTCCTTGAAACGCCAAAAGATACTTTCACGGAAGAACGTCAGTCCGTGGAAAAGCGTCACCACCAGAATCGACGCTCCTTTACGAGGGGAAGCAAAGCAATATCAGCGCAAGCGAGAAACAAGCTGTTGCTTTTTAACAACAATTTCGCCCAAACTTTCCTTATGGGAAACACTATGGCTGGGGGGAGATGTGTAGGTAAATCATTAGGGATTTTTGTTCCACCTTGACCAGTGTACAGTTGACTAGCAATCACGCTTCGCTTTCGTTTGATGTCAGTCAGCATGTATTATCATGGATGGAGCTTGTCAGTCTGCCAGCCGTTCCTTATTCGCACTTTCCCCCTTGAGATTACCTGGGCAAACATTGGCAACTACTACTGAGTTTATTATTATTAAAAAGAGCAAATGTTTCTTTTGGCCGGAAGGGCATCAGTTACATAAACCGACATACTTTGATGAAATCATGGAGGAACTGGAATTTTAGATGAGTACAATTGCATTGAGCCTGTGGGTGTGGGTCAAAAAATACTGACCAACTTTTCATTCAAAAGTTACATGTATTAATCTTTGTGAATTGATTTTTTGAAGTTATTTTTTTTCTCCAAAGGTGAACAAGCTGGATAAATGAAAAAGCTTGCAGGAAGCACCTTTAAAAACTCGGTGTATAAATATACGTAAATACTAATTATTACTTCTTTTGTGCATAGCAGTTTCAAAATAAACTGGAACAAGCCTTTAGTACATGGGAACTCGGTTTATGCAATCTTCAAATATTTTTTTGCTGTGAGTATTTGCTTTCACCAAAACTCATGTATTTCTCAGGTGAACCTGAAACCCTAGACGACAAAACTTTTTTTGCCATGTGTCTGTGCGTAACGCTACAGTACATGTATCCGAATCGGTTCTTCACCAAAACGGGTATTAGACTTTAAGCTGGCGGGATTTGTTTCAACCGGAGGCTGATTCGGGGAGAACCGTAAGGATGCCAAGGAATCCACCCATTGTCGAAATGCCGACTGAGAGTCCTCCTTGTTGCTTGTTGTGATCATGAGGATGAAATTAATTTTGCTCCGCAGGATCATATGGAATAAGCCGCAAGGATTACTTGTTTAATCAAAACAAAACGAGCGGTTTCCGATGCTGTCATGCCTGTCTGTCCTGTTTCTAGTTTCTATCGTGCATGTGTATTTTTGTCGGGTGCTCAACATATACCCAGTTGAAACCAAAACAATTGAACTATGACATTTCTGCAATCTTATGAGCATAAAAATACACACCCCCAGCGTTTCCAAAAAGTCTGGATACTCAACTACGGAGATAATGGATTATTTGCAATTCATGTTCTAGGCCACAGGTTACAAGCAAAGTCTACACGAATTATGACCTTGTTTGCGGTACATTACTTGTTTGTACTCGCTTCCATAGGAAATTTTGAAAGAAAAGTCTGTTTGCTCTCTGAATTGTGTTCAAAATTGAAGACGGATGCATTCAGTTGTATAAGTGCTTGATTGCGTGTGTGCGGGTTCCCAAAAAGTGCTGCTTGCTGCCTCGTTGAATTCGTTCCCATCTAGGGAATCTTGAGTTACCAGGAGGCGAGAAGTGCATAAATCTTGTCGAAGTTGTATATATGTGGTCCGAAGATCAAAGTTTTTCCCCGGGATACTCCTGCATGCTCCTTATTTTACAAAGCCAAAGTCTCCAAGAGGATATGAAAGTTATGATTTAACAGAAAATGAAATGCATATCTGCAAGACAGCCTACACCGTGTTCTCAGATTCGCAAAAAACTATAAATCTACTCAACTCTAATGTAAAAACCCATAAGTGTATATGAAGCTAATGCTGCAGAAACTGCAGACTTTGAAGTGTTTTGTTCAACCACGGGAAGAGCAAGAACAAAAAGAGACCGAAAATTTGCTGCTTGCATGAAAACATTACTGGTAACAGTCAGGTGCACACGTGGAACAATTAATAGCGAAAAGATCCGTACACATTTATAAATTAAATGTACGTACACCACGGCGGAACTGGCAAGGGAAATTTGCTGTATTTATCTTTACGGATGTGAAGAAAATGTAAACTATGTGAACACGTGTGTGTTTTTGGCACTTTATGCCGTCCGTTTGTGTATCCTGTGGCTGTAATGGACAAATAGACGGGAAATGGGAATATGCAGCTGGACAATCAATCGCTTACTTGATTTTGTCATAGTCTGCATACGCTCTTGCATGTAATTGTCAAACGAAAGCGAGAGACGTTTCAGTACGTACGTGAAAGTTGGACTGAAACTGCATACTTGACAGAGAAAAATTATGTAGCGCTAAACCAGATTAAATTACAGGCTTAAATTCGTTCGTCGAAATTCACATTTCTCCAAAACCCGCTATTTTACACATGCGGAATTAATTCCACATGGTCAGACAGCGAGCAAGTTCACATAATCTTTGCCCTGGACTTTATGAATGAAACTCCTGAACTGTATATTTTGCCATTTGACGTAATACAGATTTTCGTTTTCAATCTTTTACGGCCTAGTTCATAGAGCTGCGTAAGAGGATTTGCCACAATTACAAAAAGGTTTTATAAAAATAGAATCGCATGGGAATTGGCAATCGCTGAGTTAAAAATGTTCTTTTTTCCCTGTCGTCAAAATCAATTCCATGATATATTTACATTTTCTCCGCAAAGTTTGCAATCAGTCGTCGCCGTCGGTGATGTGATGTGACTCGTTTGTATGTGGATTGCGAATTCCGTCGGTGAAATATTTGATTGAGACGCGACTTGAAGAGAAAGACACTTCTCAGGGGAATACGGTAAAAGTTGAAAAATCATTTCGCCCGTTCCCACCAACACCAGCCATCATCGCTGTGGGTTATGTATAAAATACACACAAAGAAGATTCTTGCCACCGCCATTACAACTTTAATGGTTAGATGGGAAAAAGACTTGAAAAAGTCAATATTCATGGAAGCTATCATCGCTCTGGAAGCGTTTCCGTTTCTTGGCGCCTTTTCAAGTGTCTACTGATAGAAATTTCAAAGAGCGGCGCAATGCATATAGAAATTCGTACTGGCTTTCAGTGGGGAAAATCCGAATCGGGGTGAATTAACAACTGCGGGGTGAAGAGGTGACGGTCCATGATATTTATTCAGGCAAAAGTTGCTTGCTGCGGTCGCTTTTGTGGTTGAATTGACATGATGGCAAATACCAGGGAACGAGAGGAAGAATTTGACCGAGTTCCGACCAAGAGGCCTCGTATATACTCAAAGGGTCAAAAGTTGTCGAGTTTGTAGCGAATTGTAGACATGCGGATCAAGGAAGGAACCAAAAGCAGCAACTCACAACAGGTAATTCAGAAAGCAATTTACCCAGTAAAGTGAGCGGACGTGCCGAAATGGACCAAATTTTGGATGTCTGTCGGACGTTATGGACGTTGTAATGGCTGTGATTTGAGGAGTGAAAGTGTCCAATTTTTCTAGCGTTGTAATACAAATTTAGATTGGCTGCAATCACATTTAACGTTGGATAACATACTGGAATGTAGTGCCAATTCTCGTCATTGGTTGAAGTATTCGGCGCTATTTGTGGTGCGGGCTAAATATATAAAAAGGTGCACATATAAAATGAATCAACATTCAATTGTTGGTAGTAAACGTCTTGATGAAGTCGCACTAGGACTAGTCGCGGTTCTATTTGCCAAGTTTGGCAATCAAACCCAAGACGCCTCTTTAGTATTAATGTTGTTAAAATTTTGATTGGGAATCTGATGATGAGAATAGCCTTGGCGAAATACATATACGAGTATCAGCACCGGCAGCTAACACAAATAAACCAAATATAGGCATGAATTTATTCAATTTGAAAGCAGCATAACAGAATTAATGTCCTTTCCTTTTGCAAGTTTCATCATTGACACAAAATTTCAAACTGGGAAGAAAAAACGTGATCAAGCAAGAAAAATGTACATACTGTTCTGTATTTATGACAAGTTTGTGTGTTGGTGAAAGCATATGAGCAAATGCCAAGCACTTGTTTCGCCGGCGTTTGGGTCCGTATGAGTATACTAAATTCCCTGGAGACTCAAATGGCGAATATTGCTAAGAACCAAGAACGTCATTGAAAAGTAAAAAGGAATAGGAGAGACGAAAGACCATAAGTTGGAGGAGGAAGGGTGATTATACAAGGTTGGAGCGGTTGGTGGCATGGAAAATTAATTCCTAAGCGGCTGAATTCATTCAGCTTGAACAGTATTTTGGTGGGCAAAAGACTTTGAAACAGTTTATACTGTGGAAAAGAGAGCATAGGTCGGAATTTATTTTCTTGTACGTAATATTCGCATATACGTCAGCCCCATCTTGTCTTTTTGCTTTTATGCGGGTTTGCTCCCTGCTCGCTCATACACGGGTCTATTGAAGCCATCAAGTATTAGTTAAGCACTTTCATTCGCTACTCAACGTCACTCGTGTCATCCGTGTCATGCTTCAGGTCTTCTAATCCTTGGTGGTCGTCTACGCACCACTGGTTGCCAAATCAGCCGAGAATATCCGGGCTTGAAATGCATCTTGGCAACATTAAGAATTGTGTAGCTGGAAATTGCGCTCCATGATAAGAAGACCCGCAAGAAATCGACTTGGATTTCATCAGTCAAGGGCTTTTAGCAGAATATAAAATTAGTGGAAATGACACAGCCATGCGTCAATAGCATCATGCTTCGATGTTGCAAACAGAATGTTGCATAACTGGATCCTGGATGAGAATTTCAATGCGAGGAAAGCAAGATTCTTGCTGCAAGACTTAATAAGGACTGGCAATGCCGAGGTACAAAATTTCAAATAAATGAGGGACGCAATATTATTATAGATTTGGGTATACTTGAAGCTTCATGGTTTTGGCAGCTACTGCTGTGAGAAATATGGCTGAACCGAATTCTTCGCAAAAGTTGATCTCTATATATGGCTTTTGATGGATGAAACAGAGTAACAAGGTGATTTCGCTAAACTATGTAATATGTTCAAGTCCACAGTCCACCAAGGACTGAACAAAGTTTATGAATGGATTCTAATGAAACGTTATATTTTTACAGGTGAAAGCATTGTGAAAACATTCGTCCGACCCGACGAACTTGTGCCCGGGAAAGATGTTTCGTCGATAAGGGAATTGTGCCATTTGACCGGCGGAATTCGCCGTCTTTTACATGCTGTGCTGAGGTAACCACATGTCAGATTGCAGCAGACGGTGCATCCAAAGAATTAGCAAGTTGCTTTAATCAACAATTAATTGCCGTTTAGTGTTTCTAGTTACGATTCACGGTTCAGTTTAGTTGAATTCTGATCAAGTGAGTGCGAAAAAGCGCTGGCCGCCGTTATGGAGCGGAAAAGCAACCAGAAATTGCGCTTCTTGCAGCAAATTGAAGAAGAAGCTCAAACTTTGTGGGCTGAAAAGAAGATCCATGAAGGAAATGCACCGGCAGCTGACCAACCATCTGGTGCTTCGGGGGGTAAAGGAAAGAACAAGAAAAAGTCAACCGGAAGTGCTAAGCCGGCATCTGAAGTCGCTGCACCAAAGCGCAAGTTCTTTACCTGTTTCCCCTATCCGTACATGAATGGACGTTTGCATTTAGGGCATACATTTTCGTTGTCTAAATGCGAGTATACAGTAAGTTGAATCCTATCAAAATTCAATACCGAAATGCGATTTCAGGGTTGTTCTAATCAGGCGTTGGTCATCCGTAGGCACGATTCAAGCGGATGGAAGGGTACGAGATTCTGTTCCCTTTCGGGCTCCATTGCACTGGAATGCCAATCAAAGCTTGTGCCGATAAGCTGAAGAGGGAAATTGAACTGTATGGAAATCCACCAGTCTTCCCTGATGAGGACGAAGAAGAGGTCGAGGTGAAGGACGTTAGTTCTGAAGTCAAGATACCTGATAAGGCCAAGGGAAAGAAGAGCAAGGCAGCTGCCAAGTCTGGAAGCTCGAAATGGCAGTGGAACATCATGCTCAGTATTGGAGTTGAAGAAGACGAGATAGCCAAGTTTGCAGATGCTATGCACTGGCTTCAGTATTTTCCGCCAATGTGTGTACAGGACTTGAAGCGAATGGGGCTTGCTGTAAGCGACATGACAATTTGAGTGCGGTTACTGGTATGATGGTGTTTAGTGATTGAAAGTTGATTGATTTTAGGTTGACTGGAGACGTTCTTTCATCACCACCGATGCTAACCCTTACTACGACAGCTTTGTCAGGTGGCAGTTCAATAATCTGAAGGCTAGAGGAAAGATCCAATTCGGGAAGCGGTACACCATCTTCAGTCCCAAGGACAACCAACCTTGCATGGATCATGACAGGGCAAGCGGGGAGGGTGTTGCGCCACAGGAGTATACTCTAATCTTGATGAATGTGCAAAAGCCGTACCCGAAAGCACTTGCGTCCCTTGAAAAAAAGAAAGTTTCTCTTGTGTGTGGAACTTTGAGGCCAGAAACTATGTAAGTTGGAAACTTTAGTATCAGACATATGTATGTACGTGAGTTTGGCTGATCAATATGTGTATATTTTGCAGGTATGGTCAAACGAACTGCTGGCTCCATCCAGACATCGAGTATGTGGTGGTTGAAACTGTCAAACACGGAGTCATTGTCTGTACCAAACGGTGCGCCAGAAATTTAGCCTACCAAGGTTTCTTCAAGGAACAAAATGTATATGAGGCAATCATGAAGGTGCGTGGATCGGAACTGTTGGGTTGTGCCCTGACAGCCCCGCTGGCCAAATTTGATGTCATATATGCTCTGCCAATGCTGACCATCAAAGAAAACAAGGGAACTGGCATAGTAACGTCCGTACCCTCGGACTCGCCCGATGATTTCGCAGCGCTGAACGACCTGAAAAATAAGGCACCTTTAAGAGAGAAATACGGTATTGCTGCCGAGAAAGTGCTTCCATATGATCCTGTAAGTTTCGTTGACTTGCATTGTTTTATGTTGACCACGATGATTATGATTGGATAATCTTTTTGTAGGTTCCGATTATCGAAATTCCTGGCATTGGAGACCTGTCTGCACCTACCGTTTGCGCCCAGTTAAAGATCCAAAGCCAAAATGATTCCGAAAAATTAAGAGAAGCGAAAGAAATGATTTATCTGAAAGCTTTCTATGAGGGAATCATGCTGGTTGGACCTCATAAAGGCAAAAAAGTTGAACACGTGAAGAAAGATATACAGAAACAGTTACTCGATGCTGGGCAAGCTGTGATATATATGGAACCTGAAAAAGAAGTCATGTCGAGGTGAGAAAAGAAAAAAATGAATTCATTATAATTAATCATTACATTTTAAGAAATGGTGATTACTGAAGACTAATGTGTGATTACAGAAGCGGAGATGAATGCGTGGTAGCTTTATGTGACCAATGGTATTTAGATTATGGCAATGTTGAATGGAAGAATCAAGCTCGTACAGCTTTAAATAAGATGACACTTTATCACGATGAGGTGAAGAAGAATTTTGAAGCAACACTGGACTGGATTCAGGAGCATGCTTGTTCCCGAACTTATGGACTGGGTACGAAATTACCATGGGATACAATGTGGCTGATTGAATCACTGTCTGACTCGACGATCTATATGGCCTTCTACACCGTCAAACATTTACTGCAAGGAACGGAGGTTCTCGAACACAAGGGGCCGATTAAGTGAGTTTTGCTAAGGATTTGGAGGCATTTTTGAACGTGATATTGCAAGTATGTTGTTTTCGGTTTTCGTAGACCGGAACTTTTGACTGACGATGTTTGGGATTACATATTTTTCCTAAATACTCCGTACCCCAAGAGCTCGAATATTCCCCAGCAAGACCTTGATCGCGTCCGACGGGAGTTCCAGTTTTGGTACCCAGTAGACTTGAGGGTTTCTGGAAAAGATTTAGTGCCTAATCATTTGACATACTATATCTACAACCACATTGCCATGTGGCCCAACGAGCAAGAAAAGTGGCCAGTTGGTATCCGTGCAAACGGCCATTTGTTGCTTAATTCTGAAAAGGTAAAATACCAAAAGGTTCTGACTGTGTTAGAGATGACGGAGATGAACTGTGATTTTGTGTTTAGATGTCAAAATCAACCGGGAACTTCATGACGTTATACGAAGCCATAGACAATTTTGGAGCGGATGCAATGCGGTTTACTTTGGCTGATTCCGGGGATTCCATCGAGGATGCCAACTTCGTTGTGTCTGTTGCTGAAAGTGCTATCTTGCGGTTGTATGCATTCATAGAGTGGTCCAAAGAAGTCGTCAAGAATCTAGATTCTTACAGAGCGGAAGCAAGTACCCAAGGGTTTGAGTTCCAGGATGGGTACATGTTGAAGTGAGTATGATTATATAAATGATTAGATTTGAGCTGAATCAGTTCTTAAAAAGTCACGCTCATGCCTTTTTTTGCAGCCAAATGTGTCATTTGCTAGCAACCACAAGAAAATCGTATCAGCAAATTCTCTTCAAAGAAGGCGTGAAAAGTGGATTCTTCGAATTACAGTCAGCAAGGGATTCATACAGGGAACTTGTGGGTGGTGAAAACAATATGCGTCGAGATATTGTTCTCATTTTCATTGAATATCAGATGATCGCCTTGCTGCCCATCTGCCCACATATTGGCCAACATATTTGGACTCACGTACTAGGCAAAGTAAGTAGAACTGCATATATATTTTAACTGGATGACATATTTATCGTATATATCTTATAATTTCATTCTTTACAGGAGACAACAATTGACACTATTCGCTGGCCGGAAACTCCTGGTGCTGTTGATATGATCGTGCAGTCGGTTGATTATCTGTTTGACACTGTGCATAAATTCAGGCAGCGCCTGAAGGACCTGCTGTCTAGTGGAGCCAAAGGGGCTAAGGGAGGAAAAGACGCTGTTAAGAAGCCACCTTCTGCTGGAATAGTTTACATCGCTGATTCTTTTCCTACTTGGCAAGCCATCATTTTACAACATCTTTCCAAAAATTACAACGAAACCAAGTCGTTGCCAGATAACAAACAGCTAGCGGCCGATTTCGGAAAAATGGCAGATCTTAAGAAGTATCAGAAACGTGTCATGCCCTTCGTCCAAATGATCAAGGAACGTATCGAAGCTGTAGGAGCAGAAGAAGCTCTTCGTCTCACTTGCCAATTTAGTGAAGCTGAGGTCTTGGACATGAACAGGAAGTACATTTGTTCAAGCCTAGAGGTAGATCATCACACTTGAGTCTTTGACTTCTCAGTCAGCAAGGAGTTTCACGTTTTTGTGGTTTCAGCTGGAATCTATGACAATTTTGTCCACTCAAGAATGTTCCGACGAGAAAATCAAAGAAGAATGTTGTCCAGGAAAACCTATTATCGTTTTTACCAGTGCTCCTTCGGTTGAAGTACGGGTTGTCAATCATCAACCCAGTTCTGGTCATTTCTCTTGGAATGTCCCCATTTCTGATGGTGACACCGTTGATAAACTCAAGGCCAAGATGCAGAAAGAAAAATACGTTAAAGGTAAACTGAATATCCATCTACGGTTTGAATCTGAATCACAAAAATATATCTGATGTGAATGCTGTGTACCGTAGATATTTCAAACCTCACCATCTACCGCTACGCGAACCCCAGTACAGACCTACGAAAGATACCTTCCTTGGATATTTATGAATCCGGAGTTCTTGTAAAGCTTGAAGATAACGAAACTTTCAAACTCAATGACAACAAGAGTGAAGTCAGCCTTACAACAGAGAGGCATGGGAAGAAAGAGTCATTTGTAGTAGAAAATACCTTAGCCTACGGGGTGTCTGTTTAAGATGCTTCCAACTTCAACGGTTCTTTAATAAACATCATTTTATTCACTTAGCATTTGTTCAATCTCCATCTCCACTATCATTACTGTTACTGTCCTCAGCACTGTTGTCATCAGATATAGAACTTTCGGATTCTTCCTCAAGTTTTCTCTTCTTTTTGTTTATCTCTAGTTTTGCATCCCGTTCTGCTTCCTCTTCCTCAACTTTAGCTTCATTAGTTCGGACAGCAGCTTGCACTTGAGTCAAGATCTTCAGGACAGTCTCCTCTGTTAAAGAAAAAGAGGACAGATAGGAATAAGTTATTTGGAATTTCTGGAGAAGAGATGAAGTTTCTCTTAGATCATTCTTATGTATTTTCAATTGCTGCATTTAGTTGATGATCGAATCAGTTTTATACTTTAATCTCACATACCGTCAACCTTGAACTCATGCAGGATTTTGTTGATAGCACCTTCGATTTTCTTCAAAAATGGTATTTGTCTGGGTGTCACAATCGTTACAGCAAATCCTATCTTGCTAATTGCCCTTGCTGTTCTTCCTATGCGGTGCACGTAATCTTGAGGAAACGGGACATCATGGTTGATAACACAGTCAACAATTGGAATATCCAATCCTGAAAAATGATTGACATGACCAGTATTGTCCGTATCTTTTTAAGGTCCTAAAAGGGATAAGGTCCTAACTTACCTCGCCCAGCGACATTCGTAGCCACGAGAATGGAAACCCTCTTCGACTTAAAGTGCACTAAAGCAGCATTTCGATCTTTTTGGGTCAGATGAGAATGTAAAGCTACATTGGGAAATTCCAACTCCGTCAATACTTTTGATATTAATTTACAAGACCTAAGAGTGTAAAACAGGTACACTGATTAATCCTTCTTGCGACGATGGTTCAAAAGTTCAAAATATTAATTATTGAACTTACTTGCACGTAGCTGTAAAAATTATACAAGATCGACAGATTTCAGGAAATTCGTTATCCCTAATCATTCTCAGTAATTCAACAAGATATCCTTCTCTGAAGTCAGGAGGAGATATCACATAATGATCCCTAACCCGCTCGTTCAGCTTGATCTCATTAGCCAAGGTATCAGGCGGCACTTCAGGGAAAATAAAAGTCTGAAAATATCACATTACAACTTATCATACTTCTACCCAATTTTATTAACATTCGTGCCCCTGAACTGCTATTTACCTTCGATGACCCAAAACTACTGACTAGCAGCTGAAGCTCTTCAGAACAAGTAGCACTGAAGAATAGCGTTTGCTTCCTATTTTTGACCATCCGTATTATTGGATGTAAATCGTCATCAAACCTGCCGCTGCACATCAAATCAGCTTCGTCTATGACCAGGTATTTCACGTTTTTGAACAAATCAGGGTTTCCTTCGGTTCTACCCAGATCTGCCAGTCTGCAAAAACAGTAGCCATTCATTTCAGGTCCAGATTTGTAAGCCTTAGAGGCAACAATAATGATATAATCACGTGGTACCTTCCGGGCGTAGCAACAACGAAATGAGGCCTCTTCTGCAATTCTAGAGCTTGTGTCTGAAAATCAGCTCCACCGATGATCAAGCATACTTGTAAATTGTTTCCTCCTAATATCTCGAACTGCTCTTTGATCTGAATAGCCAGTTCCCTTGTTGGTGATAGCACAAGGCCAAAAATTCCATAAGGATCTTTCATCCAATCCTGGACCATGGGCAAGGCAAATGTTAGTGTTTTCCCACTTCCCGTTGGAGCAATTGCGAGGACGTTTAAACCGGCAATGACTTTTGGTATACAATTCTTCTGTACATCAGTCGGATTCTCGAGACCTATTCAAAAATTATATCAGTCCGTTTGCCCCAAACCATGGTGGATGTAGGTGATTAAATTAGTTGTAAAATGATATCACACTTACCAACTGTTTTCAAGTGTTCACAAAGTTTCTCTTTAATGCCGATGGACTTAAACGTTGTTTTTCCGGCTGCTCCAGCCATGATTTTTTTCTTACACAGGCTTCAGGCTAAAGTAAAGAAGCAATCATTAGCATCTAAAAAAGTGTTTTAGCACAAAAACGAAGATATAAAATTATTTTAAAACTTGCAATTCTAACAAGCAAAAATGTCAAACATAAGATCGTCAAGTAAAACTGCACGTGCTTTTATTTTGTTGATATTTCGCTGCATAATTTCAACATTCATTTTTGGCGCTAGATCTTGTGTTGGTGAAGTATTCCCGAGCTTTCATAAGATGTCGCTAGTGCAGATATTTGTTTGCTCGTTGATTTGAATGGAAACTACATAAGATGCGCCGACATCTAGTGTCAAAACGGGTGAAGTTGGTGGCCAGAATTTTGTGTGCAAGCAGACCTTGTGCATGCTTCTCTTCATTCCATCCGGCGAAATCCATTCTTGTGGCTGTGTGCGTTAGGAAGGTTCAGAATTTTGATTAAAAATCAAAAACAGCATTCAAAATGCAAAAGGAAACGATTCAATCGGTTCAGGTTTTCGGCAGAAAGGTGAGTTTCGTCTTGAATTATCGTAATTATACTACTTCCAACAGTTACTGTGAGAAAACAAAAGTTGCGAATGTGCCGTGTCTGTGCAGTGCATTTAGACGCTCACAACTGAAGTTCGATCAAAAGTTTCTTGATTCATTCAGAATATGGATATGAAACTGACTTTTGTATGAAACAATGAAATCTGGAAAGAGTATTCGTTTCAATTCTTGTGTCGCTAATTTCAGAAAACCGCCACTGCCGTTGCATACTGCCGCAACGGAGGCAAGAATGGAGGAGGCCTCATCAAAGTTAACGGAAGGCCCTTGGAGCAAGTTGAGCCTAAGATCCTCCAGTGCAAGTTGCAAGAACCCATTCTTCTGTTGGGCAAGGTAATCAGGAGTTTTCAAATGCCAAGTTCCTTGTTTATGAAAATATGCTGCGGTTTTGTGGAATGTGAACTAATGGTTGGTTATTGTTGCAGGAACGTTTTGCTAATGTCGATATCCGTGTCCGAGTAAAGGGTGGTGGTCACGTTGCCCAGGTCTATGCTATCCGTCAAGCTATTTCCAAGGCCTTGGTCGCTTACTACCAGAAATGTAAGTTGATGATTACCCGGAACTGTCGAGTATTGTGCCTCACTCAGACGACCGTTTTCTAATGATTTTTTCCTCATTGTAGTTGTTGACGAAGCATCTAAGAAGGAAATCAAGGACATCCTGACCCAATATGACAGAAGTTTACTTGTAGCTGATCCTCGTCGTTGCGAGCCCAAGAAGTTCGGTGGTCCAGGAGCCAGAGCCCGCTACCAGAAATCTTACCGTTAAGATTTATATCTTTTATCCATTTTATGTATGGTGGTCCGTTTACGACAGGATGTTTTATCCTTGAAATAAATGGTTTCTGATACGGTATGTTTGTCCTGTTTGATGTTCTCACCATAAGTTTGGTACCGATACATCAGCTTTCGTTTAGTTTTTCCGGGGTAGCCAATAGCCGTAACAAAGTCATTTTTCCGATAGCTAGTCGTCAGCAATTATAGTTCAAGACAATATTTTCAGATTGCTAACTTCTAAGGAACTGCTAAACATAAGTGATTCGCAATAATTTGAAGCAAGGTGGCATCCCCTGAACACGTACGAAAGTTTTCGAAAGGTGTTCCGATAATGCAGTCAATTCCGCAGTAGATGGCGCCTGACGTTGGTCTCAAAATGTGGGTTTGTCTTTCTCAGAACGTTTGCATGAACTTTATAGAGATTACTTCTAACATCGGGTTTGTACTGTATTTTGGCCAAACAAACCCTGAGGAAGAATTGTGTTGTTGTGACCTTCCATTTCACAAGCTACGGCTTGTTGCGATAGGGTGGGAATTTCGGTAACCTGATACGACGTCGTCCTTGGTGTATCGTGAAAGGGTAGGCTGCATATGATATTTCAGTCGAACACTAAATCTACCGTACAATATTTTTGATTGTGGCCACTTCCACTGCTGCAAGCCAAACACCGTCTCAGCATCCCCAATCCACAACGATAGCCTCATAATGTGATCCGGATGTCTTGTTATGTACTGCAGAGCATCTGTACTTTAAAAGCAAACTATAGGGAACACATTAACATCGACAGTAACCATAAATATTGGGCACGTGGATAAAACCGCCAGCTCCTTCATTCATAAAGTCCCCGGCAGAGCTTACCCACTTTAGTTCATTCATAAGGATTCTATCTAAAGCTGGAGCTAGACGCTAAAAGACTCTTGATGGGGCCAAAAGCAAAGAGATGACATACAAATCGTAGCATTAGTAGAATGTTTTCAAACATCCGCTTGTATCCTGCCAATTAACAACTTTTCAGCCTTTGGACACCCACACTTTGAAAATAAACAACAGCACACATGTGGTTTCTGATCTTGGTTTGGTTGGCGAAGGATATACAGATTCTTTGAAGACAGTGGTGAATGGTGAGCCCATTATGCTTTATGAGTCGAATCATAAATATGGAAGTCATCTGGAGTTCTAGCCATTTTCAAAGTACTCGCATATGAACACAAACGACCAAGCAGCTCATAATAACTTGAAAATGCCCGAGACAATGACACATGTGGTGACATTCAACTTGAGCCATAAAATTGGGCGGCGGTACAACCCTTTTAACTTTGGCCACTGACTAGCAACAAACAACCTGTGAGTAAGCGCCAATTAAGATTAACTTGGCCTAACCTCGACAGTTAATTTGTGACGCAGTCGATAAGCCCAGTTGAAGAATTATATCACTTTTTGAAATCGACCAAACGACGTAGAGTCTAGCAGGAAGTGGGAAAAGTCGGCGATGGCGGTTGTTTACAAACAAGGATTTGGCGTATATTTTTAGCCCTACTACTTCGATTTGACCTTGCAAACGCTCGGCAAAAGTTGCAACAACCAAGTATCAAAGACTATGAATGACAAAAAGAAATCGCCAAGGCAATAACAAACCGTATCCGATTTCACCACGTCGTTATCATCAAGGAAAAGTCCCACGCAGGACCGAAAGTTCAAAAGCAGCCAGCAGATTTGACGTCAGCAATTATTAGTAGTGAGGTATAAATCAAGTTATCCCAATACTTTGACAACTACATGTCGATTGTCTCTCCTCGAGTTTCTAAAGTCTCAACTCTACTTTTACAGATGATCTCGGGCTCATTTATCGTATATATCGATGCTATTAGGTTATATGTGGGGCGAAAAGATCACTTTCTCCAGATTTCCGGATAAGGAACGTAGGTGATAAAGGATCAATTGGCAATGTCACACTGTAGTTGGTGACGCGTTGGTGGACAATTTGTCGTAATTATGCTATGCAATAGTAAGCCAAGCAAGTTAAGAGAGACAGTGAAACGGTCCAATAATATTATATAGTTTTATATGATGACTAAGTGAGGCTGAGGATTTGTTGTGGACATGTAACAGGATGACTCCCGTGGAGTGGGAACCTGGATAAGGAATTTACAAGGCCTGTGTGTATTATTTCTTTGGTTGTGAAACAAGCATGACTTGTGGAATGGACGACGACGATGAAATCTCAATTCAAAACACTTGAGCAGCTCCACACGAGTAAATAAATAAATGGGATGAACAAGAAAAGTTTAGTCTAGAAACTGTAAAGGCCGGGGAAAAAGTGGTGGTGGCGTCTGACTGAATGCAGAAAAGGGAAGAAGAAGATGTACACGGGCATCAAGGAACCATTTTGGTTACGTCACCACTTGAACAAAGTTACATCCCTTGCTTTCCAACAACATTTCAAGTGAGATGGAAAAACAATGACAATTACCAACTGGAACGAGGGAGACAAAGCTATTATTGTGTATTAAGGAAGTATATGAACAGGCTGACTGAAATGGTTTTGAAAGGTTTTTGCCATCTTGAATATATACTCAACACGGTGTATAATTATACACCTTTTTGCTGTGGAGCAAGTGAAAAAGTTGGGAATAAATACACGGGATTTTTGCAGCAACAAGACCATGTTCCAAATATGACAAGGCTTTTGAAAAACGTCCCGTCAACTGACGCAGTTTCGAAAGAGATTCACTCCATTTTTCTTTTCGGGACACAAAACCTTGTTGTGAAGGCGTTGAACCTCTTGGAGCATTTCAAATTCTGAAAGCCAAGACGTTCTGAAGATTCTGAAGACGACGCATTTTCATCTTTCGGGAATGCAATGGCTTTTTCTCAGGAATGCATGCAACAAGGCAGAAAAATTCTGCGTCAAAGATTGCGCATCTTGCTCATCATGACTGACTGTGGTGCAATTATCCGAGTCAATTTTTAGCTAATGAAAATTTAGAAAGCATTCTTCTTCTAGCTCCACGTTCAAAGATG
>JAQGBJ010001015.1:0-27964 GCA_034698345.1 Sphaeridia pumilis | reverse complement strand
CTAACTTAAGAGGCTATAACTTTTGAACCACTCGGCCAATTTTTATGAAATAATCCGGAGGACCGGTGTTAAAAGGTAGCTCCAATATGAAGGAAATCAATATAAGAACGTGTGACTACTTTTTGATCCTCCATAACCAAAAGAAATTTTACGGCTTGAGACAGACAGACGGACAGGTAGACAATAGACAGACGGACAGATAGACAATAGACTGACGGACAGATAGACAATAGACAGACGGACAGATAGACAATAGACAGACGGACAGATAGACAATAGACAGACGGACAGATAGACAATAGACAGACAGATAGACGACAGACAGCCATATAGACGGTAGACAGACATATAGACGGT
Source organism: Sphaeridia pumilis (assembly GCA_034698345.1). Classification (NCBI taxonomy): domain Eukaryota; kingdom Metazoa; phylum Arthropoda; class Collembola; order Symphypleona; family Sminthurididae; genus Sphaeridia; species Sphaeridia pumilis. The sequence continues at coordinate 27,607 of JAQGBJ010001015.1, read as the reverse complement.
AGACAGACAGATCGACATATAGACGGTAGACAGACAGGCGGACATATGGACTGTAGACAGACAGACGGACATATAGACGGTAGACAGACATCCGGACATATAGACGGTAGACAGACAGACGGACATATAGACGGTAGACAGACAGACGGACATATAGACGGTAGACAGACAGACAAACGGAAATGGTAAACCTATTAGGTGGCTGAAGATAGCTAATAAAAAATTTCATAGCAACCTACTCGTCAAGCATCTGTCGACAAAAAATCGACAATGTACGCCTAGTGGGAAGCGAGCAAAATGACGAAAACCAAAGGTGTCTCACTCGACGCAACATGAGAGAAAGTGGCGTAGCATGGAGTTGAGGATGGAACAGTTCCGGGTCACGGCGGCGGACACATATACATACACATACACTACCATATTGAAGCTGAAAAAATTCTATTCAATATATCTAGTCTCATTAAAAACGGCTTTCTAGTTCATAAGTTATAGCTCCATTGATTTGAAGTAAACTTTTATACACACTCTGAATCAATACCGAAGGTCGACGTTTGGAATCGGTGAGCGATAATCGCCCATGGGGGGCAACCATGGGCGGTGGTTTAATCACGGGGTCCAGCATGGGCGATTGTCAAACCAATGGATCAATCATTTACTATGTTTTAACCACCGGCTCAAGCTCTTCAACCTAACTATATGTAAAGAGTTATAAAACGTAATCAAAATCCGGGCCGCATGCGTTTTGCCATTGTGGCATACATGTGTAACGGGCGTTAAATTTTTAAACAACGTTCAAGCTGAAATCAAGGTATCGTTTTATTTCCGGACGTCTTTTCTCGTTTTATTATGGTGCTAGAAAATCAAATACTCCTGCTGTCGAAGGGACTGATCGATTTGGAAGAGATGCTCTGCACACTTGGTTTTTTTGCGTAAATTTAAGCGTAAAATTCACTTCAAGAAAACATTGCCTCTAGAACAAAACCTAATGCCTGATTATCTAAACGACCTACAATGAACGAGCACCTACCTTGCAGCTACCGTGTGTATACTGCAATGGCGAAACACCTGTGGCCGGGGTTTCAATTCAGTTTTATAACTTTTTACTCATAGTTAGGTTGAACAGCTTTGTGGAGCCCGTGGTTAGCAAATAATGGACCCCATGACATGATTTGACAAGCGCCCATTGTTAACACCGTGGTTAAACCACCGCCCATTGTTGCCCTCATGGTCAAAACGCCTCCCATGGGGCCAATCATTGGCGATTGTCGCCCACCAATTGCCAACGTCGACTTGAGGTAACATACAATACTAGAGCAAGTATGTGTCCAATCCAAAAAGTTTTGTCCAGCGCTCAATACTAACTTGTTCTGCAGGTAAAGCGTATCAAGATGCCGAGGATCATAGTGGTCGCAATGTTTTACAAAGCTCGAAGCTCCCACTGCGCCATCTGAAGACACGGAATCTAGTTGCAAATGCACGTACAGAAGTCGGCTTTTAAACTTTCAATTTTTCGAGTTTAAAATGTACGGTGTTATGGTTAAAGAGAGCAGACTTTCTGTTCGCGACAGTTTGTCCAAGCTGGCCCGCGAAAAATTGTCCCGAGATTATTACAGGAGGCGAAAAAATGTCCGTGCAAACCAGTCGGCGAAAATATGACAGCGACTGTATGTGCTAGAATCGGAATATGTTCTACAGATTCTTCAAAACAGTAAAACTACCTTTGCGTCTGAACTACCTTTGACTATAATGAATGTACTCACTCTTTCACTGTACTGGAGAAATGGCTAGAAGCATCGACGAGTACTCACCTTATCAGATTTCTTATTGAGTTTCTTCTGTAGGCCCAGTAGTTCCTGGATCAAGTTTTCGACTATGTCGATCTTCTCCTTCGCATAACTCATCCATTGTTCTTTGATGGCGTTCATCTTGGGAGACCTGCATTTTTAACATTCATTAGATACTATGCCGGAAACAACCGGCGTATTAAGTGGGCGCTCGACAGCACCCATGTTCTTCAACAAGACGAGATTTCAGTGCATGCGGTATGTGCAAAGTTAGTAGTGATTGGCTGGCACACACAGTCGAAGACCAGTGAAAGCGAAACGCGCAGTTACTGCCTCTCCTCTATCATTGGTTTGCTAAAAGTAGGGATGCATATTTTTGAATTCAACTGACATTGCAGCCAATTGGTGAATTTTAGCCACTGATTCGTCATAATCTCCCATGCTCGAGCCATGTTTTTGGCGTTTACAGATTTGAAGGCAAAACATGAAATTTAAGATAGATACCGAAAGCCAATCAGCGCGATTTCACGTATTAAATTAGATGAATGATCACTATTCCAACACCACATGACGCCTTGTAAATATGTGTAAATGGGTGTAATGTATCAGTGAGACCACATTGTGCTTGTGCAGGAACGATACCGGAGTCCCCAAACACGTGGAAAAAGTTTAATGATTGGCAAACATTCCCATTTCAAGGATAGCCAATCAATTAACAAATAAGACTTACCACGTTGTTTTCTATGGGTTGGTGGATCCAGAGCTTTGCTGTGATATTCAAGGGGCTCGGACCCTTTACGCTGTGTCAATTTACTTGCCACAAACTAAAAGACAACGAACACTCAGGATCACAACATTGTGACGCTTAACACTTGAAGAAACTACAACTATTTACACCACAACATGGCTTTGCAAACACATTATCAGTTCACCGGTACTACAATTAAAACATTTAGAAGCCACCGACAGTGGAAAAAGTGGCAAAGTCTTGTAAACAAGATATTCGTCCTGGCACACACTAATCAGACACACTGAGGAATGCGAGTAAAGCTGATGCTCGATTGCCTGTTGTATCGAGTCTGCTCCGTCTCTCTATGGCCCATAGAAAATACAGTGAAAGAGCATGAACGCGCGAGATCTGACCGAGAGTTTGGTCTCTGCCTGTTCTCTCTCGTCAGTAGAATCGAACGCACTCAAACTCCTCTCCGCAACAACGCATCTCCTTAATCCCTTCAATGTCTGTTTGGCAGGCGGGAATGTTGACGTTGATACGACCGAAAAATCGTTGCTCGATCGTTTTGATGATGCTTTCAATAACTCCTGAGTAGTACTAACGGCACTCAGAGCATCACAGAAACATTTCCCGTTCCCAAGGAGATTGATTCGTCGTTGGAAAAGCTGAAAGGGAACATACATAAATATCGATATGCTGAATTTGGCCTTTTTATACCCCTCCCATCCTGCATATTGCAAGATATCCGTATTCGGATACCTCCTCCGCCCCTAACTGACATCCATATTTCTTGATGAAAACTCAAGGCTGAATTTCCCATATGTCGTTCTTGTTGTTTTCAGTGCTCAATTGAACGGCGGATGAACGACAAATTTCACGACTTATGTGTCAAAACTAGGTAAACATCCTTCGGTCCTGGATATCGATATTTTTGTAAAGCTATGGGTCACTGCAGGCTGAAGATCCGATTTGTAGAACAGCGGTATAGACCTCCAGGTTCAAGTTGCTCCTGTTCACACGGCTCATGCTAATTCTTCTCTGTCTCATTCCAGTTTTAGTACACCTTGCTAAGAGAGATTGTGTTGATTCCGCATTCCGCATGACCTCAAACCTTGTCGAGGATTTAATACACCTATGTATTCTACGAGGAAAAAAACTCTACGAGATTCAGCTAACTTTTACAGCGTAGATACCTGGTTCTGTTGAGTTCACGAGAAAATGTCGCTGCGCTGCAGCGCGAGATTCGGACTAGCAGCGCATATGCTGACATCATTCATTGCAAATGTAAATATGTAATCGGCAATTGACAATTTACTATTGACGGTATTCGTGAAGGTAGGACAGTGAGCTCAAGCCGACTATAACTATCCCCGCCAATGGGCCTCATCACATAATATTGGATGTTACCGTGTTATATATTCCAAAAAAATAAAAAGGGTGATTATACGGAACCCAGAGCTTTTCTGTATTGTTGGCACTTGATGGTCTCGGGCGTCGGGCAGTAAAATGATATCGACAAGACGGGAAGAGAAACCATGTTAGACCCGATATAAACAGGTTTTAGCCATTTTTAAGATGAGCCGAGCACCAAGTTGACACGGTTTTTTACACCTTGGGTTGTGTCTTGGCATTGTTGAAGGACGAGTCGGGCGAAGTTAGAAATACGGCTTAAGCAGGGCTTGGATATTAGCAGTCAACAAGGTACTTGAACCGACCATCATTGCCCCAAGATAGGACGGAAGTGGTTCTGGGCCTGCAGACTTTTAGTAATTACATACAGAAAATATTGCAGAACTTCTCAGTCAGTTAATATGTGCAGAGATATAGTAGGTTTTTAATGGAATCAAGTATCTCCAACTTGGCGGCAAATGACAGTGAAAAGGCCGCTATAGTAGGAATCTACTAGGAATCCTAGGAGACGGGCATTCGATGCAATTTCCAATGGTCAGCTTCAAAATCTCGAAGGGCCCCATCGCATCAGCTATCTTAAGTTTGATCCACTGGAAGATGTGTAACAACGGTAATAGGGTTTCCGTGTTTACATTTGAGATCTAATATTGCTGTTATGAATTTTCAATAACTTATGAATCTTGCAATCAGTCCACGTGGATTACGACACAGGTGGAAGCAATACTGTGAGTTACAGAGTTACGTATTTATGATCCTATGTAGTTGTCTATATGGCAGGGTAATCTACATTCCGCCACCAATTTCACAGTTTGAATTTACGATTTCTCGCTTTTTAGAGTTATAAAGCGCAACCGTAAATAATATTTACAGCTTATAGGACAACGTGAGAAGTTTGATCAGTCCTGCTTCTTTTTTGACAATTAAAATCAAACCCATACTCTTTTAGTATTCATCGAAACAGATCCTTTTCGTAGCTCCAAGAATCCAACGTGACTTTGTCCATGACTTGACTTTGGCAAACTCCAGTTTTCACCCGTCAAGAGCTCGTGCCACATATTAGAACACGGACTTTCTCCTCACGTTGCCGGCACCGCTGCCTTCAACTTGTAACCTTTTAAGTATGTACTTATGTTCTTTTGCTTGAGCCCCATCCCATCAGTAAACGACAGCGTTCATGTACAGTAGTTCAACGGCAATCAGACATTCAGCTTTCCTCATCTGAACGCTTGAATGTACTGTTGCCGCTTCAGTCTCATCGTGGCAGCGCTTGCAAAGAGTGGCGTCCCGATCGTTCGTGAAAGTTGTATTTTTAAAACGTTTTTTTTCGCTTTGAAACTAAAAGGTACAGAAAGCTGAAACTTTTTTCGTGAATTTTCAAAAGTCAACAACAATTACTTTCATTTCTGTCCAAAAGACAGAAATGGGGTAAGCAGAAGACTTGGGATCACATGCAGGTAATTGTCGAAAATTAATTCATTCTCTAACACTATATATCTGTAAATCTTTACGGCACTTAAAAGTCCTGGCCCAATGGATAGTCTCAATAAGACCTCAAAACATTTGCAAATGTCTGGACAGGGGTTACGAAAGACATCATTGAATGTTTTAGACAACACTATAAAAATCAATGATTTTTCCGGAAGCTTTCGATCATTTTGGTGCCGATTAAGTCTCCCGAAGTCGCTTTTCTCTCAAGTTGCATTTATACAAAAAAGCGCTGATGTTTAATATAATCAATGTCTAAAGTTACAGCCGAGTCTTTTAGTATAAAAAAACAAGGCATTTTAGATCTTGGTCAGATTTCAAGAGTGTTACGAGCTGATCTTCATCCCATTTTGAAGACTGCATGTATAATAGCATCAATTGTCCCTTTGTCCTTCCACAATTAGACAACGTATATAGTTGGTCAGACTAGTAGTTAAGCACATGTACATGTACACGTGAGCAAGCTTATTAAGTTGAGTAAATAAATACACTTAATTTCTGAGAGTTGTGACAATGACAATAGAAAAAGTTGGATAATGTCGGGTTTGATGGCGGACTAACAGCCTTTCAGATTGACACATAAGCTAAGGCTTTTAAACCTTTGAGAACATGATGATTTGTTGATAAAGTTTTGGACTGGAAGCCTAAATAAATTGGCGAATCGAGTAATCGAGTAGTATAATAATATACATACATACATAGTAATGCAATTCGAAAATGGCAAAGGAGCATTTGTAAACATGGTTGGGACAACGTGAGTTTGTTTGGCCTAGCGGTAGAAGAGACGCTAAGGCCGTATAACTGGGCCCACAAGCGGTACATGCTGCAGCCGCAGCGTCAGGCTCAAGTCACGGGTACAGCAACGTGAGCTCGCGTCAGATCGATAAACTTGTGCGAAGTAGTCTAGCTCTACTTGGCTCGCTCAACGTGACGCCGCGAAGCGTGTTTGGGAATATGCACTTGTGTTAGACGGCGTCTGCTTGTTGTAGGGCTTGAGCAAACAAAACGTTTCTACAGCCCTTCGTTTTCGCCTTTGGCTTTTCTCCGCTTCACCTGTAGATTTTAGCGGGTATTTTCACTTGACAGAAGCCGTGAAGATTTATCAGTGTGTCAACATGACAGGTTTCTAATGGCTGGATCAACTATATGTTTACAAGCTTGTTCCTTTAATAGCTATACTCATTTATAGAACTAGACGCTGTCTTATGGAGAAGCCTGATCGTAAAAGGGGCTACTTATCGATGGGACTTGAAGTGATGAAGGCCAGGTGGGAGGTAGAAGAATGCTGGAATCCGGTCATGTTTTATGGATGGCGAATTTGCCATTTTGCTAATTTCAATCAAAACAAGATTGAGATCAAAAGGTGGAATGCGAATGAGACAGAGAGCTGGATGCTTTGACGAAGCTTGAAAGCTGGCGCACGTTGATGGATAGACTTTGATGCATGTGGCATATCTCATATGACTTTTATAAAGGCAGTTATATCGTCAAACTTGTTTGTTGATATGCGTTCAGTTGGAAGGTTGATGAAGAAATGTGACTGGGGAACATGTGTTTGGTGGATAAAAGTAATTAGTGGGGGTTTGGTTATACAAGATTGAACTGAATCGTCTTGCGGAAGACTTTTGCTGATCGTTGTAGATTTATAGTTTTCTGCTGCGTATCGACTAGAACGTCTTTTGGAAGTCTTAAAGACGGATTAGGCAATCATACGGTTATATATGTGGCACATGAGAAAGATCTCGCATGCTTTGGTGTGTTTGGAGCCTGTGTGACTTGAGCATTCTGTAGGTGAACGTCAAATGTAAACAATACGTAACGTAAACAGTCCAACTTTGTGAGTGACAACGATGATTTTTCATAACGAGTGCAGTTATACCAGCTCTGAAGTTAGTTATATAAATATGAAGGAACGTTAGCGTAATCTGGAATTATAAGACGAGTTGATAACGACGCGATTTTGTTAGTTTCACTTGGTGCAGTCAACCTTGAAGTGCTACTTTAGTCAGTTTGGGAACTTGCGAACAAAACAAATTGTGATAACAATCATTCTTTTTGAAAATTGTGATTAATGTATCAATAATTGATAATTAGCTGATTCATTATTGGTGATCGACACGATAGTCAGGATGGTTACGTGATAGAAGCAGTGCAGCTAGTCAAAATAGTTAGTAGCTTGAAACAGTTGTTAATTGTTGACGTTCAACAACATTCAAGTTTAATTTCTTTAAAAGGTGACGATTTGAAAGTTTTTGGGGTTTTTGGGTGGTGATTGCCTTTCTGTAATCTACGTACTAAATTGGTGAATTTTTGGTTTTGCAGAAAATTTTAATGGAGTGGGTCATTTTGAACCCGTCGAGTATTCACGAGACTTTTGGGCTCCTTGGATATATCGACGGTGAAGGCAATTATCATATCAAAGATACTTGTGAAGGTGAGTGGATGAAAGGATTTTGAAAAACATTGTGGAACTTTGTATGACAAGTGAAGGGGTTGATATAACGTTGTTGATGTTTGGAACAGATGGATTGGGAGATTTGTTGACGAAACTGGAGAACGACAATCATTACCTGAGGACCAGAAGGACGTTGGGGTTCACCCAAACAATTTCAAAGGACATATTACCGTTGATGTCGAAAGCTGCGTCAGATTCACCTAAAATTATGGCAAAAGTTGTGAAGCTTCTGGCGCAGTTGACACTACCGGTTGAGTGTTTGATGACTTCGGATTTTGCTGAAACTGAGGAAGGTCAGCAGATCATTTTCGAGATTGAGTTGCTCCTGGCCAATCTTAAGACGGAGTTTACCAAGTTCAAGTTGACGGAAATTGTTGTGGGTTTTTTGAAATTCGGTTTTGATAAGGCAAGTGGTTTTGAATTTACCATCTAATGTGAGATTGAAAGCGATCTGGTGATCGGAACGTATTGGTTAAGATGCTAATTTTTAATGTAATTTATCTGTTCTTAGGTTGAATTAGCTCCTGTGGAGTGTGAACAAATTGCGGATGGGTTACTGCTGCTGCGAAATATCTTGCATATTACTACCCAGGAGCAGCAGACCCAAAACCAGATCATCTGGAATCTATTCGCCCACAATTTGGATAAAACACTCTTGCATTTGATGACATGCTCTCAGAACGAATGGTGGGTAATCAGCCTGGTACAATTGATCTCACTGATCTACAAGGATCAACAAGTCTCAACTCTACAAAGACTCTTGAGTCAATGGCTGGAAAATTCGTTATCGGAGAGTTCGGAAGATAACGAATCAAATACATCGCCACAGTTCGGAAATAGTTCACCCATGTTGACGTCGGATCCGACTTCAGATTCTTCAGATAATGGGGGCAATGGACATGGCAATGCTGAGCAAGGCAAGGGCGATGAATCTGGTGGGAAGCCACTGGAATTGACAACTCAACAAGTAACAAAATGCTATTCCAAGATGAGAAAAAGCAAAGGTCATGTAATGGATACTGACTCTGGAGTAGTGTGCTTAAACGAAAATGTAAGAAATAGACTTGTTCTTTGAAACATTGGCTTCAATTGAACATAATGTTCATTCATAATACTGTGAAATTTTGCTTATTTCAGGATGACGTAATAGAAGCTGAGGCTAAGGTACAAGACTCGACATCGAGTACAGAAGACGATGCGGGTCAGCGTGGAAGCATTTGGGCCAAGTTTAGCGAGAAAGACAAACATAAGAAGAAGTTGCACAAGAAGATGAAAAGGTGAGATAATTTTAAACTCGGACGCTTTGACATCAAATCAAATGATCAAATCTGAATGAGCTCCGTTTAATGCGATGATGCTTGGGTACTACGAAAAAATTCGAGTTGAACTTTACCTAAGCTAACCAGGAAGAAAGAGATCGTGCCAGTATTGCTGTGTACCACCAGTTGCGAATTCCGTGCGGTCTCGAAAATTTCTTCCTGAAGCGAGAGCATGGCGGTAAGAGTGTCTGATAATGATCGAAGCGTTCTACAGGTTATCCCTATGATGTATATCGCAATGTCTTCGAGCAAGAATCTAACATTCTTCGTGTGATTTGATTTGTGACTACAGTAAATCCGCGTTAAAACAACATCATCATCCTACGGAAGAAGATATCTCACACGTTCTTGGGGAGTTTACTGTAAATTTTCTGTTGAACGGGTATAGCTCTTTAGTGTGTACTTTGCAAGACCAGCTTGCAAGAAATGCAGGAATCACTATGGACAGATCACATTACTTCTGGTTGATTACCTATTTCCTTAAATTCTCCTCCCAACTTGAGTTAGAATGGAAAGCTGTGAGTCCAGTTTTAAATTGGAAAGTTCTAAAGTTTTTGACAATGTCAGGAGTTAATATGCTCGAAAGCTTGGCCATATGTAAAGAGGATGTTAAGCCTCATCTGAGAAGACTTCACCTGGTCGTGACTTCCCTGAGAGAATTTCTTCAGACCGTGGAGAGATACACCAAGAGTGGAGTTACCGAAGGCTCAGAAGCTCTTAGTGTGATCCAAAGTAAGAATATCACATGTTTGATTTGCAAACCGAACCACAGTCTTGCATGATTCTTATAATAATTCTTGTTGGAAAATCTAGGGAGGATACACGGCTGCAAAGAATTGCGGTATCTGTTTGTACTTCTTCTGAGGTCCTTCAGACCTGCGTTGCAAACCAAGCAGTATCTACAAGATGTTATCACCACGAATCACCAGCTGCTCGTCCTGCTTGAAACCATCAACCACATTTTGGGAGGCGAAAAGTTCCAGATGATGGATTACCTCAAAGAGTTCGCAAACCCGTTGATCATGCAGCAGTATGGGCATCTCCTGGAAGACTTTGAAAAGAATGGAGAGCATCTGAACGACTGCCTCTTTACTATGATGCATCATGTCGCCGGTGACCTGAACGCCCCTGACGCTTTGTTCCAACCTCTCATTCTGAAAACATTCTGCAACATCTGGGAAGTGGAATTCGAAATCAGAGATGTAAGTTGCTACATTAGTGTGAAATAATCGCCTATGATTTTGCAGTTAATAACATTTGCCCAACTTTCTTGTAGGATTGGGCTGACTTGATTGAATTCGTCATTCAAAAATTCATGAAAGCTAGCAAGGATGAAAAACGACAAATCTTTAAATCCGGCACTTCGAATCTGTCCGAAGAAACTGGGTAAGTAGAAGTTTTGTCAAAAATTATTTGGTTTTCAGATAAATGAACGCTCTTTACTTAATTCACGATTCTTTAACTCGTTTACAGTTTTAGTAAGGATGACATTGAGCAGCTGTATCGATTCTATGCCACCGGAGCTTCTTCGAAAGATCCTATTGGAGCAATCTTGGAAAACTACAAACCCTGCAGTCTCAAGACACGGGAATCTGTAAGGATTTACAGCTCAAAGCTCACGCGTTATTGTAATTCCATGCTGTAGTTGAAGCTCATAAGTTTCTATTGATGCAGGTTTTGAATCAGCTGCTTCACCAGCGTATTATTGGATACAACCAGTTTCTTCAGTATTTATCCAACGAGAGAATGGAAACAACTATCGATCTCAACAGTAATGATGACTCCTTCAAGGATGCTTTCAAGTTCAGCTGTTTCGGAGGAAATTTAGATATCCCCAAACTAGAGAGAAGCTGCTCACCTGAAGGGGATGTTAGCGAAACGTTGGGACAAACAAGATCTGATGGTTTGGACGTCAAGTGGATCCAAGATCAATTGTTGGAATCTTGCTATGCAAAGTTGGTGCACGACGGAAAAATGAGCGATATTTACGACTGTGAGCCTATAGCTTACCAGTCATTAGGTAAATAGTAATCATGAGTCAAAATTGAAAATTATCACAGAAATACTCATTATGGCTTCAATTTGCAGTTATTGGTCAATCTGTACCTTTGGTCCCGTGGACAAAGAAGCAGGAATATTCACTGAATTCTTCTTCTGTGGTGCTCTTGCTACACAAACTTGGGTTTTATCTTGCCAGTGACATTGGGAAGCTGTTCCCCAGGATACCACATTTCTGGACATCTGATGCTTTGTACAATATTGCTGAAAAGCTGGGCCCTGTGCAGCAAACAAAGTTTGACAAGGACCTGATTTCTGACGAAGGAGCCATGGACTGTTCCCAAGATTCCGGTCTTGCCAGGGGATATGGAAATTATATTTCGGACCTTCCTAACCCGAGTCCACCAATGGACTGGATGTTGTTGGTCCAAAAGTCAAAGATCATGATGGGGTACGAATAATAATATCTTACTGCTTCATCCGGACTCAAGGCGAGCTTATACTCACTAATGTTTACCTGGTTTTTCTAGAGGTCGCATGGATGAAGAAATTATGGACGAGTGTGCTAGTCTTACTGCTCTGCCTCCGACCGAAGTTTCTGGAAACGTTTCCGTCAATTCCGATGAATGCTATGAAACTGGTGACCTGTAAACCCCGCAATCTTAAACGAGAGCTAATATATATGTTTAAGTCGAGTATTTAGGTTTTTGTGTCATTTTTGTGTAACCTTTATCTTTCTTGACCTTGTTGGCTTTCTTTAGTGGTCATAGTTGACTCTTTTTCACCGACGTATTTTTGTAGTTGATTCAAACTGTGACCATCATGAATCAGGTTGATTTTTTCATGCATTTTCGCTATATACAATACAATTCGCTAACTTGTATTCGAAAACAGCTCATATATGTATAACGGTTTCGCAGTAAAACGATCTGAAAATTATCCTATTTGCAATTCTATTACACACTCAAGCTTGCATCATCCTTCTCAACACCTTCGGCTTATTCTGTAAGAACATTTCGGGAAATGAAGAGCCCAAATCGGCAGGGAGGAAAGACATCATCCGCAGACGCTAGCCAGGAATACGTAGACCAAAGTTAAAGCAAAGAATCAGTCGTTTAGTTTTTGCCAAAGTACCAACAGCTCTTTCAGTCCAGGTATTTTTCAGCCTCAGTAAAACCAGTTAGTGAAGTGAGGGATATTTGATAGCCAGATCCCACAATGATTTCGATTCGGTCATCTCGAGTGATTTTAGTGGCAATCCTGCTCCATAATGCTTGTACAATCGGGAAGCCACCCAGCTTACATCCAACTAACGCCACGATGCCCGAAGTCCAGGATTCAGGAAGGCAACTCTCCTCAAGCAAAGATTTGGTAACTGGAAGAGCTTGTGCAGTAAGTTGGTGTGCTTGTAGTTTTTTGGCTTTCTGTGACTTTTGACAGTTGGAGACCTAACGAAGATTAAACCGGAGCAATTTCAAGTAGACGCATAGCGTTTACTAAAACCAATTAATCATGTACTTTGACTTGATCAAAAAGTCTGTCATTCACGTTCGCTAATTTCTCACTTAAATACAGGGATGTACCGGTGCCAGTTGTAATACAAACACACAGGTCTCTTTGCTACCCGTAATCCAGATTATGATCTCAATGGTGTCTGGAGTGGTTTGGGCTGGAGTCTTGATCTGGGTCTATAAGAATTTCTTCCAACATGAAAAGAAGCATGGATACTCGTAAGTTAGCTTTGAAAGCAATTTAGTAGCTATCAACCTATGCCGTTCCATGATTCAGCATTGAGACAGCTAATTGAGTTGCAACGAGGTTGGCTGCAACTAATTGGAAAATAACCGAGCTGATTCAAATAAATTATGAATGTTTACAGAAAACCTAGTTCTCAAGGAGGGTGGGGATGGGAAGCGGCTCCTGAACCAGCTCCGGCTCCGATGGGATGGGGTTCCCCAAGCCCTCAATACGGCTCTCCGATGTCTGAATACGGTCCTCCATCGTCCAAGTACGGTCCCCCGAAAGGCCGGGCTCTTAACGAAAAATTCGATAGTCTTACTCAAAGAGTTACGGATGCTGTAAAAAGATTTAGCTAATACTGTCCCTCTGCTGAATAAATATCCCATCAACTTTTCTATTCAGAAAAACAAACTTGAACTTGTTGTATTGTTGAATGCAGTTTTAGCATAATTGCAAAAGAAACCGTATCAAGGATTGCCCCCACTGCACTTGTTTACATCATTGACCTACCATGGCAAATGGTGTCATCATCAATCGTCTTTTGAACCGGGATACCGTTGAGTCTTCAGTCAGTTCAAGCCAAGCAGTTGAAATACATCGCCGATGTTCTAAAGATAGTTTAAAGTTGGCAATTGGGATCACAGCAGGTGTTCATAGTGGATGTGACATAGTGCGTCCACAGCCACATCGAACGTAGTTCAAGATACTTTGAAGACAATGAAGCCAAGGAAGATCTTCGGGCTTTTATGCTTTGTGTTCCAAGTTATATTACTATTGAAACTTGTTGAACTTGCTCAGAGTTCTACTACACCTTCTTCTAGCTATGACCCGCTCAAGGTCGTTCAGACTTCCAGTACTATCTCCAGCTTGGCAGACGAGACAAGTGCCTTGGTACCATTCGCTCCAGCGTCGCCGAGGAATGAATCGCCTTTGGGGTTCTTGTATGATTTGTACACCGGACTAAAGGTACGTTTGAGTCTAGTAAATTAAAAAGGGGGATTTCTTATTACTATAATTGCTCTATATTTTGTAAATTTACAGAACGACAAACGGACTGGTGTCCTTGTCGAAGGGAATCGGACAGAAATCTACATTCCTATAATTCAGCTCGCCGTTTGTGCAGCTATAGCGGTTGGGTGGTACTTTATCTTCATCCGAATCTGGAAATACCCATTAGTGGGAGACTTCAACAAGCCGGCTGAGTACGTTTAAAAATTGAGAAACACAATAAGTTTAACGTTTCAGTTTTATTAGAAAATGTACAAACTTATCGTATTCCATCAGAACGACGGTGGCGACAACCGCTGTGCCAGCTACGCCCCCTGGAATGGGCCCGATGCCGATGGACGAGAGCATGTGGGATGACGGCGGCGATAATTATCAAACCTATGGTCAAAGCGACAGCAACAATACTCCTGATAAGAATGCGTACAGCCATTTAATGTACGGCGAGAAAAAGTATGGCAAGATATAAAAATATACAAAAACTTAAATACATTCTATGTTTCTCTCAGATTTTGCTTAAATGTAAGTTATCATGTTAGAGTATGTTAAAGTTAGCTGTCCAATAAAGGTGGGTTAAAATATTTTTTTTCTGTTACCGTGAAATGGTGTTGTGCCTTGCATTGTATCTGAAGTTTGTTGTGGATGAATGAGAGCTTTTGGCATGCTTCATGCTCACGTTAAAAATGCTGAACACCATGCGAAAAAATATTGCACACTTTGAAAAAATACCGATTAAGATTACTTTGAACTGTTGGCAGCTTGACGTAGGGCAGTTTTGGCTTCATCTAACAGTTGCGTCTTGCGGTCTAGCGCTTCTTCCAGCAACTTTATCCGTTTGTGGAAATTGGCGTTATCTTGTTCTTTGGCGGTTTCCTCTCCTGATTGTTGAACAGGTAAAATTAGCGGTTTGATGTTAGCAGCATGTATGATGTAGTAGACTGTAATTGGAAACGTTACCCAAAAAGGATTTTAGCTTCATCTCGGTACTTTTCAGCCGCTTTTCAGAATCTTGTAGTCGTGTTTGAAGTGTCTCGACGGCTGAGTTGGCTTCGCAAAACATTCGTTGGAACTTGGATTTTTCGTCTTCGAGGGATGCAAGTTGGTCAAGCAGCTTCCTTTTTTCTCCCATCAAGTTTTCCAATGTATTCTGCAAGTTTTTTAGGTTACTAAGTTTTCATGAAAGAACGCTGAGAAATTTTACCCAAGTGGATAGCTATTTACCTTGATGGTTTCACTTGACGCAGATGCACTGATTTTCGTGTTTGGTGTTCTATGCTTAAGTCTTTTGTTTTCCGACTGAAGTTTTTCGATCAAATGTTTCAAGGCTGTGATAGTTCGCTCCAGTTCTGATAACGATCTTTGGCTATGGCTTCTGGTGCCGATGGAGGAAGATTCTGTTCGCTCGGCTTTGAGGACCTCGACAAGCCTTGTTTGGAAACAAGTTACACATAAATTGTAATCTCGAGCTATAGACAATTGGAGACAATTGGAGATAATGATACATACTTTTGAAGTTGCTGAACCCTATCTCGAAGGCGAGGTGTGTCCATACGAAGCTGCTCTATCTGTAGTTTTAGCTGCAAATTTTCTTGTTCCAAAGAGTTGATTACTTTATGCAGGTCGACTTCTTTGTGTGCCATCTTTTCAATCTCTGATACAACTTTTGGATCGCCCTGTTGTTGATAAATGACAATAGTATTTTAGATTTCGCCGGATAATAGCACTCAAACTCAAGGTTGAATTTACCTTTTGTGCTACTTGATATGCAGCCAGTTGGCGCTCCTGTGTAACGATTCGGTCTTTCAAGCACTTGATTTCTATCTCTAACGACGCGATGCGCTCCTTGCCCTCGAACTCTGTCTTTTCTAAAAGCTCATTCAAGTCTTGGATTTCTAGCTTGAGTTTTTCTGCCACTTCCGCAGGAACATCCGAGTTATTTCCGGTAGACTTGACAATTGGCTGCAATTTCTTAAGGTCGACTATGAGCTTGTCCAGTCTGGTCACGTTGGCTCTTAGGCTTTTGTTGGCGTGCAAGAGGCGCTCGTTATCCTTTTTCAAAGCATCCGCTTGCGATTCCAGTTTTTCCACAGCCTTTTTCCACCTTTTGGCTTCTTCCCACTTGACCATGGATTCAATCGCCTACAAAATTAAACGAAAGTATGTGACAAGGCTCAAGAAAGTCAACAACTCTTCCAGTGTGCATGTTTATTTTGTAAACTGACCTTTCGTTTCTTGTCGTCTTCAAAGTCACGATTTCTCACCATGGATTTAAGCTCTTCTTCCAGTTTCAGTTTTTCCTGTTCAACTGAAAAATACTTGGCTCGGAGCTGTTCCATTTCTATTGTAACTCCCGATCTGTTTGTTGAGTTCAGCTTGCTGACTCGTACTTGTAACCCAGTTACTTTTTGCACAAGTTCTTTGTTGGAGTTTTGAAGTTCGGTGAGCTCTTTTTCCTTGGAAGCTAACTTGTCCTGTAGTTCTTTAACGGCAACAGACGCTTTTTGCTGATTTGCAGTCGCTTGTACAAGCTGGAAAAAATAAAACGTTTCATGTATTCAATGTCCTGAAAGGGTAAATTGGCTTCTGCTTTCTAGGCTGCTTGTGTACCTGATGCTCATTCCGGATAGCAGTGACAAGATCTTGAATAGAATCTTTCGTCGCTTTCAGTCTCGAGGTCTCTGCTTCCAGCTCAGATATTTTGGATTCCTTCTTTTTCAGCTTGTCCTTGAGAGCCTGGATTTCTGAAGAACGTTCATGTGTTTGCCTGTAAGTTGAATTACATACTGGACTGTTGAACTATTTTGATTGTAAGGCGAATTGCCACATACGAGTCTTTTGAAACATCCATTTCTTTCAGCCGAGATTCTGCAGTGCAGCGCCATCTATGAGCTTCGCTTCTTGCTGCAGTTAGCTGGGATGCAACGTTTCCTAAAGTATGTTGCAGCTCAGATACTTCATCTTCTAGTTCGTGGATTCTCGTGAGTTGATCTTTAATTGTTCCTTCGATGTTGAGTGTATCTTTTACTGGATGGCTTAAAGTTGACTTCATCCTGTGAATACAACAGAAACAGGCATCTTGGTTTATATTAAGAATCTCAATTGTACAAAACACCAGAAATTTGCAAACCTCGTGAAAGCTTGCTGCTGCTGATGAATAGTGAGCTGCAGGGCCCTCATTTCTTGGACGTGTCGATTCGTTGCCGAAGTCATCTCGTTTCGCAGTTCAGCGAGGAGCTGCCGATATTGGTTGAGGTTATCTTCTTTTGACTTGAGCCTTTCTAGCAAGCTAGTAACAGTCTCTTTCGAAATCTATGGAAGGAAATCATATGATCGTTTAACAAACTGCAGATAGGGATACTTATTATGCAACTTACATTTAGAGCTTCTTGAAGTTCAGCAGTTTGGCCTGAAGTTCCAGCTTTGAAGTCCTCGATCGGGTTGAAACTCAAAAGTTTGATCTCGTTTATTACTTTTTCTTTAGCTTCGAGCATAATTTTCTGGTCTTCCAATTTGTTGTTTAGTGCTTCGTAATCAGTTTCCAGCTGATACAGTTTTTGTTCAATGGATTCCTTTTGCTGTCGAATACGTTCGACTTCATCGTAAGTAATGTCTGTTTGAGCTGGTTTGTCCGAAGGGTTTGTGGCTGCTTCATTTGAAGTATTCATCTGAGGCTTCAGTCCGTCTCCAGAGCCAGTACTAATGATGTGATCAGTCTGAATGCCTTGTTCTAATTTTTCAATGGAAGACTCGAACTGGAGGACGTCGCGTAAGTGCTTGATTTCCCCGTGTAACGAAGCAACTTCAGCTTGCAAGTTGTCGACCATGGAGTCGTTGGACATTGGTTGACCGCCAGATTCGGGGGATGCAGAAGAGGATGATAACGAGACTAGTTTTTCTTGAAGCGTTCTAATGGTCACCTGAGCATCGATGAGGTCTTGGCGGTTTTGCTTTTCTTCTTGCCTATAAAATTCAAAGTTGTTTGAATGAATTTTATGACAAAGGTCTGAGAAATTGTGGAACAAGCTTTACTTCAGTCTATGTATTTCTTCCCTCAGCTGCGAATTCTTTCCTTCCAGATTACAAACTTTCAGATGGAAGCTTGAAACTCCGTAAGGATAATGAATGAGCCCTCGAGCAGACATTTCTCTTAACAGGCTTTCCAGCACTGGAGATTCGATCAGTACATCCGAAGTGCCTTCATCTAAAGTTGTACCCTGATTATTCATCACTTCAAAACTGAATGAATTTAAAAGCAATATTTTGTAGGTACCAGTCATTCTCTGCATCGCCTCCAAGATTTCCTGAAGTCCTTTTCGAAGCTCCAGATTTTCTGATAGAACAAGCTCATACTTTTCTTTCCAATCGTCACCAGGACTTTTGGTGGCAGTTGCTTTACCGACTTCCACCGTTTGGCAGCTAAGCTGCTTCCTAATACTGTAATTCTTTGATCTGATTGTTACTAATTCCTCTTCGAGTTTGGAGAGTTGTGACTTGAGCGACTGAATTTCAGCTGTCCGCTGAGAAGTAAATTGCTTGGTCTCACTCTTGAGGTCCATTTGGCCAATGTCTATTTTTGATTTAAGCATGTCGTTCTCATCAATAATGTCGTTTAACTTCATGTTCAGCTCATTAACTTCTTGAGTCATGTTTTCAATCTGGGTGTTTCGGATTCTCAGCTGAGTTTTGAGCTCTTTGATTTCCATGATTGCTTCCGGTAACCCGTATACGCCAGATTCATAGTTGTGCATTCTAGCCATAAGATTTGTAACCTCCTTGGACTTTTCTTCGACTTCCTTCTCCAGCTGCTGAATGACTTCTTCCTTCCGGTTGATTTGGTACTTGTATCGGCTAACTTGTGTTTCCAGGTTGTCCACCATTGAACTTTCCTCATCTGTTATCACGTACCCTGATTGCTGTAACTGGCCGGACAAGCGGTTTATATGTTCTGTAGCTGATTCTAGTTCTTGGGTTGCTTGAGCTAATTTCTCCTGTAGAAGGGTAATTGCTGTTTCTCGGTCAGCTAATTTCTGGAAGAGTTGAAAGAATGTGTGTCATACCAAACACTATGTTTCTGAACTTTCATAATCTGCAAAGTAGTTACCGTTTTTAGCTTTGTGGCCACGTTCTTGTCAGCTTCTGAGGACGGATCGACGGAAAGTTGGTTGGCAAGTGTTGCAAGTTTCACATTGAGCCTGTCAATTTCCTCGTCTTTTTGAAACATCATTTTCTGGAATGTCATCAGGATGCTTTTGTGAATCAAAAACGTAATTAAAAGGGAAACGAAGAAGAAAAGCGGCCACCAACCTTCCATACGTCCACACGGACGTCGACAGCACTGCATAGGTTCTCCAGATATTTGTCGTGGCGTTGTTTAAATTTCAAAAGGTCATTTAGTTTAATCTCCAGAATGACCTTCTCATCTTGTACCTCTTTGACTTTGGCTTCTGATTGCCCTAACGCTGCTTTCAGTTTTACGTGTTCCGTGGTCATATCCTCCAAGTCGGAAGTCGCTGCTGCTAGTGAATCTCGCATTTCATGCAGTTTGTTCTGAAGGTCGCTCCTTTCTTCTTCTTGCTTCTGTAAAGGGGAACAGGATTTGTAACTTGCTAAATGAACAACAACTATTGTATCTCGTTTGCCACCGTACTTGAAATCATGAAGCCGAACGAAACCATAAATTGTCAACCTTTACCTCAAGATCGTTGAGCAGCTGTTGAATTTCATGATTTTTTTGCTGTATCGTTACTTCGTACTTCTCCTTCAGATTTTCGTTACTGGGCTTCTTTTCCACTTGGACTTGCGCAAGTGCCTTTTTATATTCGTTAGCCTCGTCTTTATAATCTTCAGCTTCACGGCGCAGTTCAACTTTGTCCCGCTCAAGTTTCTTAACGCGTTCCAGTGCCCTTGCGTTTTCTTGTCTTTCATCATCGAGTTCTCGTTCCCGTCGTTGTAACTCCCGATTCAGCTTTTCTATCTTTTGACTAAGTTCTGATTTAGACATTGTGTCGTTATCATTGTTGTTGTCTTCTGAGTCGTCGTCGCTGTCGCGGCGGCGACGGCTGCTTCGACGGTCCATTCTGTGGTAGTTAACCAGCTATGCTGCAAAAATTACACATATATCCAAACCAAAAGGTTTAAATTTATGCCAAAGAGATTTATGTTCACGCTATGAGATCAATATTCCTTGTTTGAAATGGAGAGTTACTCAAAACACAGCCTTTATATAACTTCATCCAGGCAGTATGTCATACACCCAGAACCAGAAGGACCCAACGGATGTGGGATTGTTCGGATTTTTGTTAGAATTCCAGCTGCAGTACGATGTTTCCAAAACAAGATAACTAATAGTTATTCGAGATAACACGGTAGATAGTTTCCTGACAAAAAATACTAAGCTCCTCTAAATTAACTAATTTTAAAGCCACAACAAGGTTGTGCTTTCCTAATTCAAAAGCCCTTGTTAACAGCTAAATTTGTTTGAAAACAGTTATTAGTTATTATGGGCTTAATAGCTCAAAATATTATTACAGGTTGATTAAAATGTGAATACTTTGTACCTCTGAGACACTCTATTCTGGATTCCAAAGTTCTTTGGGAGATATTTCTTGAAAAATTTACCCGCCAATTTGAAATGAATTAATCAAGAAACCATCTTCAAACCGTAAGCAAGAGATAATATTTAAGAAAGAGATTGACGACATTGAAATCATTGTTGACAAGTGAAAGTAATACAGTCTAGGCTAGCTAAATGTATTTCCCTTGCTTGCTTTGTGCTTTCACTACCATAACAAATTCGTTGGCATGGCATAATATCTGGCTGAGCGAGCGCAATGATACTTGAAAGGCGGCACGAAACATTATGGGCAGGTTGCCGTGACAACGTGTGCATCAACAGGAAGCAAGGCGCTGATGAAACCCTTTACATACATTTACTTGCCGACGCACAACAGGTAAAAAGATAAGTACATATATGCAGGTAGGGAGAGGAAAGTAGAAAGGAACAATTTGGCGTGGATGGGATTCTACAAGATTCAATTTGTGGCAACCGGTTCAGGGTCGGTCTTTTCTCCAGGCTCTTTGATGTTATAATTTTCCACGCGCTTTCCTGTGTCCTTGTAAACTTTGGAGAGGGCAATCAATTTGTCTTCCCGGCGTTAGATATCTCGACCTGTAGAATATAGCGCCCAATAGATTCCAAGGTCTCCAACTTTCTTCATAGGGAAGTTGCTGTTCATTTATATAAATTTCAAAGCGCTTCCACATCCATGCAGTATATACCTACGAGAAGTCCATAAAGGAATAAATGGCGCTAAAATAAATTCCGATTGAAAACTTTTATTTACCGATGGGCTATGACGTATATTCCGAATCTCGATTTCGCACTGCATTTGTTTCGACGCTTTAATTTATAAAATTTTCGAGTTACAAAGAATGAGTTTCTTTGCGCAGTGCTTGAAATCTTTTTCAACCCACACGGGGAGAAAGAAAGTCGAACCGCACACACGTGCTGGCAGAAGCCAAACTTGATTTAAAGTCCTTCTTTTGACCTTTCCTCTTCTGCGAATGTCGTAGATGCGGGTATATATATATACATTCATGGGAAAGCGTAGAGCGCAATGGGAAATTACACTACTAACCCCGTTCAAGGTCATCTGACAGCTTGCCATTTCATACCACACATCACACACACACACCGAAGTATTTATATCCAAAGACATGGCAAAATCCTATCTCACATCCTCCCGACCCATCCACTCCAAATCCTGTTTTGCAAGAGAAGGAGTAGTAATTTCTCCTATTTACTCCATTTCTCTCCAGGTTGTCAAAACATACGCTTTCTCCGCAGCTTATAGTTTGTGCAGCACATGTGCTAACCGCCGTAACGCTGTAATTTGTTTCACCTTGACTGGTTTCAGGCGGTCGACCATTTGATTCTATTTAACGAAGCGTCTTTCCTGGAAGAGCAAACAGATTTTAAGTATGACGAATTTTGACGTAAAATTCCTTCCGTCATCCTCACATGTCGTCAGTCAGCAGGCGCAATTTGTCAAAATTTTTGAGGCGCGTGTGAAGCGCTTTTCTCTCGTCTATATACTCTTTGAAGTGGGAAATTTGTCAAGTTTGTGGATCAATATTACATTTTTCGCATATATGTATATATACTTAAGCTTGGTTCAAATAGGAGTTTGACTTTGGGTTTATAAGCGTCAAGGACGACAGAGTCGAAACATTCCCCAAAGGTCACAACATACAAGCCGGAAAATTGCATATAATTGCAATTAATTGCGCGGTTATCTTTTATACGCCTGATTGTACATGCACGTCAACACTACTAGTCCATCTTCTCTCATTATCAAGTATATATTAACATGTGTACAGAGCAGGAAAATGACTTGTTTTTTCTCAAGAGTTATATAATGCGTCATATAGTCATTGCCACATAACGCGACAGTTATACAATACAAAACTGGAACTGAATGGCAAATGGCAGCTTCTAGATTTACCCTGGCGGTGCATGTTACAAGTAACCTAGTAAAAAGTAGGGGATAAAAAGTAAATCCGCTTGACTCATTTCAAGGTCATCTTTCACGTGTCACATTACATCACAAAACTATATACATTTTAGTTTCTGAAACTTTGCGACCCAATGTGGGTGTTTTTGGATGCGCAAGGTGAGGAGGGGACCACCTGGATGAAGCATGTGGATTGCACCTTTGGCCGCGTATGCAAACATAAAGTTATGTTTTATATATACCCTTGCCCTTGACAAAAGCTCTTCCATACAAATAACAATTTAACGTCAATTTAGCCTCAAACTTGTTTGTTTGTGCTTTACGTAATTATGTCATGACTGCTCGGCTCCGAGGGGTATCGACAGATGCAAAACAAACTTCATAGCTGGAAATAAGAGACATTCGCGAATCCTTCTAATTTTTGCTTGCCCTTCTATTGTTATATTGTATAAATTTGATCACGTAAAGGGTGATCAGATGTCAGGATTCTTTATCTGATGATGCATGCATTTTTGCTTCTGATGAATCACGAGTTTAACACTTGCGCATTCGATTCATCCTCATGATGGATCAGCCAACTCAATTTTGGTTGTGCAAGAAGCAAGTTTGAAATATCGAGCTCAACTTTCCTCTGACCTTTCTCCGTCGTTGGTTGTTGATTTCACGGGAACTGCAGACCGGATGAACGCTCTCGAATTCACACTTGACTCATGGGAAGAAGGTGAATATTTGGATGTTTGATCAACAAGAGGATCAGACAGCAACGTAACGCATCTAATCGGGTTTTCCCTATCCAGAATACACAGGACAGGTTGACCTTGTCCAGGACGACTTGTTGTGCCCGCGTGCTGGTGATGAGGATGAGGCGTTTGTAATTGGTGACTGTATATGCTGACCTTGAAATATTTCCAACTCGTCTAATTCTAGTGAACTCTACTTGCGCAAATCGCTAGAGTCAACACACATATGGCATGTCATCGAGAAGCTCGTTGTTACTTGGTGCATATATATGCCACCTCTATCGCTGGATCCTGGATATTGCCACTCAACTTCTACTGTCAATAGGCGTGAAATACTAGACCGCTAATCGCAGTAATTGAGCTGGTTTTAATTTAGCCATGTATGTTGCATGCAATTTTGAGTCTTCCCATCTCTATTCAAGCGCTGAATATTTAAACGATTCAGTCTGAATAATCTATTTGGCTCTCTATAGAAACTCAAATTATCATTTTGAACATCTTGTCGGTCTTTGTCAACCAGGAAAGCTATTCAAAAAATTATGTCGTTCAGATTGATTTTCCTCCAGTAGAAATGATGCAAATATATACGACTCTTGCCGTCACTAATTCTGGAGCTGGAATCAGCAATTTTATGTTTTAATTATGACTTTTTGACCAACTGGTGACCTTGAATTGTTGCTCATTGCATTTACCAACCAGTGAGCTGATTGAGTTTGTTTGAATGACTTGTATTCGAAACAACAGGTACATGTACTTTCCCTGTACGTCATGAGTTATAAGATGCTTCAACAGAACAAGGAAATGTGCTGCTACTTGCCATTCAAGTTGCGACCATAAATGGATTCAAATCTTAAGCTTTTATAATTTTTACATTCGCAAGTTTTTGATGAGGCACGCGATCAAAATATGTTGCAGCACTCGGGTAGCTCTTCTGATCAGGGTTCGAATTTGTCCTTGAAAAAATTTCGCAACTGCGAACGAGATATATAATGTATGTATTGGAACTATGGTCCTATATGTAGCCTCCGTCTTGAACCAGATTTGTTGTGGCATCGAGTCGAAAATGTGAATAGCAAATTAGCGTTTCTGAGAATGGTAAAATCAACAAATAGTTTCTTCTCTAGCATGTATCGACATCGAAGACGGCAAGACTTGCATCGGCTAATCATATTACATATAGACCGACCAGGCTGGCAATCTCTGCATCGTCCTTGACTTGGTTTTATTTTTGCCAGTGAAAAACTACCGTGCTGCATGAGCTTCTATCGTGAAATATCGGTTGCAAAAATGCGCTTTCCTTGCTAATTTGATTACGTCCTTGTTTGAAATAAAAGCTAGACAAAAATGCGGCGAGCTCCACCATCCATATATAATGTAATTCTGATTGATACCTCGGATTGCGCAAGCTAGCTTCATGTTTGCAAATTTTTTGTATTAGGTACTTTTGCTAAGACACGGTATCAAATTGTGGGAACCGTGATTTGAGTATTCGATCCTGCTCAGTCAGTCAGAGTCACAAGTTTTTTGGGTCAGATGAACCACGTCTGTCTTCCATGGATGGGGATCATAAAACGTGAAATGTGATGAACAAACGCTTACGGTGTCTGATGAGCTAGCTAAAAGTACTAGAAACCAATGTAAGAAATACGATAGGAAGGGAATTGAAATTTGCAGGATGGAGTGGATTCCTTAGAAAATATGCACCGTATGCATCACACTGGTGGAACTGGGACAGATGCTTCTCATACTGCAGAAATGACGAATGCATGAAACCTTGTTCCGACAATGATTTATGGTGGTGGAATGTCGCGAAATTTCTTTTGAAATTGTGCCAGCAACTTGAATATACAAAGACTAAAAGTTAAACGCTGCTGGGCGTTTCACATTTGCCTTTGGAGAATGGTGTAACATGTTTTGAAATTGAGCTAGAATCATAACAAAACTCGTACAAGTTACACAGTAGCTAAAAGACGCATTAAATGTAATAGGTATCAGGTGGTATTGTTTCAAGCTTGTTTGTCCTTTTTGCGTTTCCTTGATAAGGCATTACTACATACGTTACTCATTATTGTCCAGCTTTTTTGTCTGTCCACAGTCCACGTGTAATCTATGAACCTAACTCAACGTGCTTGATTATACGACGAACCACTTGACCGAATCAGATAGGAACAGAATGCAGCGGCAGGTGCGTCATATCGTCATGCACATATTCGCAATAATTTCCAAGGTTGACTTTTTCGTACATGAGTTTAAACACACAACAATAATAGTTTCTTTGTAATGGACAGTCTCACGCTGCATAAATGCGCATGTCGGCTCTCGCATTTCGCAAACTTGAAGCAAAAAGTGTCTTTTTGTGCAGGAAGTATTCCATTGATAGAGTGTGCCAATTCTCTGAACGCTATACTGCAAATATGCAGTTTTTGACTGACGGCTCAACAACGTATATGCAGCACGGGGGCTACGGCGAATTTATATTTATGGGTAACAGTCAAGTCTTTTAGAGGGATGAAGACCAAGGAAGAAGTAAATGCATCAATGCATTTGATGCGCAATGATGGAAAGGAATTTTGTAACGACTTGGGCTGAATAAAACAAGCCTTTGAATTGAGACAACTGTTGGTTTGATGGGGGAAGAGGCGAGTCAGAGAAGAGAGATAGTATTCACAGCCGTCCAGCGCTTCTCAAGGGCAGGAAGTTTTTTTCAAGGGTTGCTCAAGGTCTAGGCCAAGGTGAGAAAATGTTTGAAAGAATTTCGGTTTAATTGACTCAATATGCTGAACAAGTGAGCATTGAATAGGTCGGGGTACATACAATTCGGGACGGCTGACTGGCTCTGGGATATTTGCTGCACAGTAATATATGAATGTTCAAATTGGCACGACGAATTCTGCGAATCTAGCCGAGTATATAATTACAGTGTCGCGACGGTATGAAATGCAGCAGGCGGCGTGGTGGTTGAAGCCAGGCCAGTTTGGAGACCGACAAGCTTTAATTGGCTGGTGGTGGATAACGTGAGCCAGCCTGCCTGCCAAGGCGATTAATTCCCGGGCGGTATTCATAGGAAATGATATATTGTGAAATGACCAACTCGATCTTGTTTGTCAGTCTCGTGACGGTTGTTTACGACAATTTGGTGCAGGTTCGGGTGTGACTAGGCTAACATGTGGATGAGCTTCAGTTTAACGTGGTAGACGAGAAATAATGAGAAATTTACAGTGATGTAATGTTTTTATGCTAATCAGAAATAGGAAGTCACCTTGTGGATCGTCTGTCAAGGTTGCGAATTTTTTACCAGATAAATGCTACCACATTCATACACTACGACTAGAATCAACTTGTTGTAGTAGGTTCAGAAACTCGTTGAAACTCACACACAACGCGGGGCAAGCCAGGCTCAGTCTTGGAAAAGAGTCGCTGCTCTCAGTCAGTTTGCCAATTTACACTGCAGCAGAGGAGCAAGCAAGTAAACGGCGTACATAATGTGGTTCATATAAACATGATCAAGGTCAGCCTGTCCATTTATACTGTAGCAGGACGTGGTATCTGCTCCACGATTCCTCATTCCTGTCTATGGATCAACGCAAACTTTGTTATGCTTGAATAAAACTTTTGAAGCAAATACTGCTAATTATCCTCTTATCAACGCCCACTGGATGGCGAGGGGTCAAATGAGTAAGCTGAGTGAGCAAATGTATATATATTCAGCGTAGTAAGGTAATTGTGGCGGCATATGATGCTGAATGAAACGTTGTAAGAAGAAGAGGATGATGGTCAAATTGGTGGCGGCGTCGGCGTGTTCACTCTAATGGATGCGAATTTATACAATTCCTTATGGGAAATTCAACAAGGTTATTTGCTGGAAAATTCTTGGCTGGAAGTAAATGGGACAACAACAACATTGTTGAGCCAAGTTTCCTACGAAAAATGCAGCTGAAAAAAACTTTAATCGCGTTTCCTCGAAACTCGACAATGGCGTTTATGTACTTTCATGTTAGTAGCGTGCGGATATTGATTGAATTTGCAACTTGTTCTCTAGTAAGTCAACTTCCTGTTTATCAGATCCAACTATGTAATTCAAGAATATGATGACATGACCTAGTTTGTGAGACATGTATGGAAAATTTCTAGGAACCTGTCGCTTGTTTTAAAGTCTATAAAACATGCACCTAATGTGAATTAGCAAGGGCGGTGGATTTTTCACCTAATTGATTGCAGAAGATGCTCATAGGGCTTGTGATTTATGAACGCAGATTTGAAAAATTGCGAATCAGTTTTTGTACACACACTAAACCACGAGAAAGTTTATTACTTATTTGCTATTTTTAGCTTTATCATCATTCCATTGTTACCAACTATACTGTATATTTGTAGTATATATAGGTAAATATAAACACGCACGATACATAACAGAGATCAAAAAAT